>PVIR01002701.1:0-98532 GCA_004026965.1 Petromus typicus
GCAGGAATGAGAACCGGGGTTAGCTCCTGCCCCTCTCTGTCAATCGCCTCGCCTAGCACCTCCCAGGCCAGGTGCTGTCATGCCCAACGCACACCAGTGGCACCCGAGCTGTGCCAGCCCATGCCCGCGGCTCCTAGAGAGCATGCTCTTTATATTCAGCTAGTGACTGACGGGCTCCAAAAATTGATTTATATCCATGGTAACTGTCACCCAGGCGAACAGTAAGAAACAAAAGTCTTTTCTCTCCATTCACATCGAACGCAGCCAGGGCCCAGAAACCATTAGGCCTCGCTCTCCGCAGCCAGCCCTGGCGGCCTGGAGGATGGTGCGGGTATCGCCTCCCACTTCCTCTCCGTCTCCCCGGGGGGAGCCCGGGCTGCCGGCCTGAGCCTGGACCCTGCCTGGGACGGCAACCTGGGGACTGCAGACCTCACAGCTGGCTCTCCTCGGTAAGGGCCGGAAGATTCCGGGTGCTGTCAGCCACATTCCAGTGGCGGGAGACGGCCTGGAGAGGCCGGTGTGGAACGATATAGTTTCTAGAGAAGGGGTAGCCGGGATGTGTGTGGGCCCCAGTCGACCTTCGATCTTGGGGGGACAAGAGGTAGCCTCTCTCTTTTGACTTGGAAGCTGGGCTGACGTCTTCCCTGAGGTATTTTTTGCTGACTGATTTTCTTTCTCTTTTGCTTCTGATGCTTTATTTACAGGGAAGTAATGAGGATGTTTGTGGACCAACTGGAGAGAGAAATATACATTATATATAATATATGTTTGTATATATGTAATATATATTGCTATTATATATAGATACAGATATATAGATATGAGAGAGAGAGAAAAACTCCACTGGTATGGAGACCTTTTTACAAATTGGTTATTTGGTTGTACTCAAATTCTGGGCTAGGCATTTCAGACAGCTTAGAGCAAGAATTTTGCCATGTGTCCCTTAAGACTTTGGCTTTAAGAGTGATCAGATAGGTCTCTACAATCTACCGACTTGGAAATCACTTTACACTGTCCTTCTGTTGGCATGTAGCAATACTGACATGCTTAGCCGATTTCAAAGACCCTGAAACTCAGTGGAATTAAGACACTTGAGCAATGTCATTTAAACTCCTATTTCCTCAGTTACCCTCAGCACAGAGCCTCTTGTTTACTCACAGATTTGTTCCACAGAACACAGTGGGAATGACTGGCCTGGCAGGTCTCCGGGTCCCAGGGCCGGTCTGACCGAGGCCTCTGGCCGGATCCAGCTGGAATCCAAGGACATGTGTCTTCTGTTTCCCTTTATTCCCAAATCCCTCAGCTGTAAGGGTTTTGACCAGGTTTGAGGGATGCAGGCTGGGATAAGCCTGGGCCCCAGTGAGCACCGTAGAAGGGTATTATTAGGCTTCTTGAACTCTCCCAAGGCTGGAGAAGCCGCTGCCTGTACAGAAGCCTGTTGTAGAGTTGATCCTCCCGCCGGGGCACCGGAGTGTCCCAGCCTTTGGAGCCTCTGGGCCAGGCGTGGTGCCTCAGGGCAGATGCCACAGGGCTGAGTGGCCGCCTCTAGTCTCTGTGTCTTTGCGTTCCTTCTACTCGGCCTGGGTCCCTTGGCTCCACATTCACACTCTCTAGAGGGCCGTGGTTCTGCCATGCTTTCCTCTGCATGTTGGCGAGATCAGATCTGCCCGCCGACAGCTCCAGTCTTGATGGATCACGTCTGTCCCTGCCTGACTACCTCCCTCCTAGGGCGGTACCTCTTCGGTGTTGAGAAATGCTCTTTGAGGTTTATACCGAGGATGTGTGCTGTTTACATGGGTCAGATCGGTTTTTCAGGCCAGCGAGCAGGATTTGTCAGGCTGTTTCAGTCACTGTTTTTCTCAGCCCGTGGGTCTTTGCGTAGATGGAGTCTCATGAGAAATCTGTCAGCTAACGTCACAGTGAGGCTCCCTCAAAAGCCTCGATCAGCAACAAGAGCAGCAGCAATGCAGCTCAACCGCCTCGTCTGTGTCCCTTGGTCCCTTGGTGGTGGCGAGTTGTAGGGGTCACACTTGGGGTTTTCCAAGACTGCGGGGTCTGCTTGGCTCCACTTGCTTCCCTGTTCCAGGGAAGAGTATCCTGTCGTGTTGACTCATATTTTAATTCTTACTTTGTCCCCCACTCTGTCCCCCTTTCTGTTTGATGAATTTTCCCCACTCCTTTGTTTGGGGTAGGTCTAACGCAGACACTTCCGCTTCCTTCATCTCAGCATATCTTTATTTGATCTTCGCTCTTGAATATTTTTTCTTTTTTTCCCCCAGAATCTGGGATCCAACTCAGGACCTTGCACTTGCCAGGCAAGCAGTGGCGCCACTGAGCTACATCCCAGACCTCTCTAGAAGAGTATTTTTACCTGGCTTCATGTTTTCTAACAGCTAGGGAAAGTGGTCTGCCTCGGGAAGAGGCTTTGTGCTAGGCAGGTATTTTGGGGCAAGTCATGGACAACAGAAGCTGTGTGGAGTCATTTATTACACTCATTTTACAGACAGACAGAGGCTGAGAAAGGGAAAGAGCTGGCCAGAGGGCAGTGTTGGAGTCAGCGCCGCCTGGCTGCTCAGCCTGTCCCCCTTCCATCTCTAGAAGCAGTCTGGGAGCAGAACTGCACTGGGCTTAGAAATTTCCTAATTGGGTTTCACACTGGGTGTGGAGGCACACACTTGTAATCCCATCACGAGAGGCTGAGGCAGGAGGATGGTTGAAAGTTCAAGGCCAGCCTGGGGTCCATAGTGGGATCCTATTTAAAAAAACTAAAAACAAAACCAAAAAACCTCAACTGGGCTTCACTGCCCACAGCCCCTGCCGGCGCCAGTCTGCATTTCCTTGCTGTGGTCCCACCATGTGCCTGGTGCTCTCTGTGGTGGCCCTGGCTGCCAAGTCAGCCACTTGGGAGTGAGAGCTCAGTGGAGCTCAGGGGACGGAGTGACCCAGGAGAAAAGCCTCCTGCTCTCTCTCTACCAGGAGCCAGCTCCTTCCGAGGGCCGTTGCTATGAGCTGTGTTTATTCAAGGCAGTGTCTCAGGAGGAGGAGTGTGCCAGCCGCTGCCGCAGCTGCCCGGCACCTGCTGGACAGGAGGCCTCGGCCCAGGCTGTGCACTGGGCAAGGCCCGGGAGCCAGGTGGGTCCTGTCGCTGCCTCCTGGGACCCTTTGCATCTTGTCTCCTGAGAGTCTAGAGTCCTTGGGTGACAGGGGTTTGGCCTCTGCACAGAGGTGAGGGGCACCTACCTGTGGGGTGGCAGGGGCCGTGGAGGGAGAAGCTGAGACCCGAAGTGGAGCAGGCACGGGGCCTCCGAGAGGAAAGTCCTCACGTTGCCATGGGGCTGTGTGACTGTGGGGAGCCCCTGCCCCTCTCGGGGCTTTGAGTGCCGGATCTAAAGGAGAGGGTTGCCCGTCTGGCTCTCTGGGTGCTGCTAGCCGTGGTCGGCTGGGGTGTCCTGGGCTGCCCTCTTCCCGGGTCTCGGCCATGTGGGGTAAACCTTGACTTCGTCCCAGGATTCACACTTGGGGTTGGCGTATCGGCTGGGGTGCAGGCCTTGGAGCGGCTCTGTCTGGGTTTGAGTTCTGACACTGGCCTGCGTCGCTCTCACTGGCTCTGTGGACTTGGGCTCTGTCTCTCTGAGCCTCAGTTTCCCAGGTGAGGAGTGGGGGTTCAGTAAAGCCTGTCTCAGAGGCGCTGTGTGGCAGAGATGGGGAGGAGAGCGAGTGTCAGCCCATGTGCCAAGAGGAGCCCATTGTCGAGCTGAGCTTGTTGTTGGCGCTGGTTACCTGAGGAGAACGCCCTCTCCTTTCTCGAGTGGATCTCAGTCGGCCCCTGTCTGGACCCAGGCCATGCATCGGGACCCGGGCGGGGCTGATACTTCTTCGGAACTCGAGGGAGGACCGGGCTGTGTGCCGTCTGTGTGGGTGAGGGGGGCAGGCAGACAGGTTGGTCCCTGGCCACAGGTGCATGAGGGACCCTGGTCAGCTCTCTCCCAGCCAGGAGTCCTGCGGTGCTCCACGCCTGGACTCCCCGGACTGGCTCTGTTGCACCCTGAGCTTGGCTGCAGACCTGAGGGAGGGAGAGGGTGGTGGAGTGAAGGCTGTGCCCCCGAGAGGCCTGTCCCCGAAGGCCGCGTGCCGCCACTGCGCATCCTGGGAGGCAGAGAGCTGCTGTGTGAGGGGCTAATCACAAAGTGAGGCCGCCACCCAGATCAAGACACAGACCCCCTGGCACACTCAGAGCCCCCAGGGGCCCCACCCTGCCTTCCCCCTAGGTGGCTCATTTCCTCTCTCCCCCTGGATTTTCCACACGTTCGTTTCTACCCATGCACGCGTGTCAGAGCACCAGGCTCAGTTTGCCTTCTTTGAACATCATCCAAGTGGAGTCCTAGGCCGCCATCTATCGGGTCTGGCTTCTTTCACTAAAGAGCTCGCCCTGGGCATCCATGGTGCTCTGGTGGGGCAATAGTGGCTTCTATTGCTGTGTCCTGTTTCCCAGCAGGAGCGGGTCCGGTGTCCCAGGGTGCGGCTCCATGTCCCTGGTGGACGGAGCGCTGTCAGGATCTTCCTTGTGTTTCTTCCTGGATCCCACATGCAGGACTGCGGCCAGAGCGGGTACCCAGGGCAGCACGGCTGGCTGTGGGACATTCCAAACAGAACACGCGCAGCTGTGGGTCTCTGTCCCTCTTGGGCCAGGCTCGCACACTTGCCCGGACACTATGTGGCTGCTGGCTGGAACCTGCACCAGGCTCAGCAGGGCGGTGATCACACCTCACTGTTGGCACTTTCTGGGCCACAGGGGAGTCGGACTTTTGTCCCAGGCCTGCCTCCGTCCTCCATGCTTTTCCTGAGTTTTGAGCACCTCTTCTCTCTGCCCTCCATGCTCCCAGCCCCTCGTTGTGCGCAGGCTTTTGACTTTTCTCTGCGGCTGCCATTTCTGTCTCTCCCTCCATCCCCGATGGGAGCTCCGGAGCTCAGTGTCCCTTCCCCGTCACTGATCCTTGAGCTACAGACCTGAGTCCAGAGCGGCTGTCTGGAGGTCTGGCTTTCTGTCTCTGTTTCAAAACCTCTGGTTCTTGGTCTCACACACATGCATGCTGCTCTCGGGATTTCCCTTCTATACAACCAGACAGAAGAAATGTTCCTCCCAGAAGCCGGCGTGGCATCCCGGGAGGAGCCTTGTTTGCCGGCTTCCTATATCCTCTGGCCAGTAGTTCAGATACCAGAGTCTGTTTCTGTTCTGTGCCACCGCCCTAGTCATGCGAATGTGCCACCCTCCGTGTCCTCTGCTGAACTGCCCACCCCACTGCCCCACGCGGAGCTGTTGTGGGACATGGGCAGGCATCCCCTGCTTCACTGCCTTGGACCTCATGCCCGTTGGCCCCCCCACCCCCAGCGGCCACCACCATGTTAACTGGCTCCGCAGAGACCGTCCTGGTGGGAAGGGCTCTCGGGAGCGTGGCCTGCTCTTCTCAGTGTCCTGTCCACCCACCCCCGTCATGGCCCTTCTCCTTGGCCATTCAGCCTTAGCTGGGCTCAGCAGCTCCCGGCCCTGGAGAGTCTCAAAAAGAACGGGGTCCCTCCTGGGACAGCTGCTATCAGATGACAGGACAGTGACAGTGACTCTCACGGCCATTCCAACCAGACACTACCAGACTCAGGGTCACACACCTTTCCTGGTCTTTGAATATTTTCAGTAGCCTTGAGAGACTGATAGTATTATCTCCATTGTGCAGCCGGACAGAGAACTCTGATCATGTGCCTGGGGTCAGTTGCTAGCTTGTGACGTCAGTGAGTCCTCAGCTGTGCTCCATGCCCTGAGCAGAGATCTCCCCTGACTCTGCATCTCGTGGCCCTGAGCCTGATCTCACAGAGCTGAGCTGTCTGGATCTGGTAAATGAGAGCAATGACATCGACTGTTGTGCTCTACTTGGGGGGTTTGGCAGCATAGTTTTTGGAAGCGTAGCACAGGGCCTGGCACATAGCAGCAGAGGCTGAGCGAGACTCTGCGAAGGCGAGCTTCCATTTCTCGCTCATTTGCACGACACACCCGCGCCGAGTTGTGTGCACCAGGGACGGCGTTTAGCACTGTGTTTCTTCATTTCCCTACGGGCTGCTGGCTGCACCTCATGCCGCCTGAGGACAGGCGGGTTACAGGAGTGTCGACCCCTGTTCTCATGGTGATGGGAAAGGGGCGTCCGCAGCCTGTGGGACACTGTGCTGCTGTGTTCTCTGTGCCCTGCCGCTGGCCCACAAGCCGCTCACAGCTGGAGCCAGGAGCCCGAGTGTGTGCGGGGCCTGTGAGGTCCCCAGATGAGAGCCATGGGGGTAAAAGACTAATGGTGGGTGTGGGCACCAAAGTCCCAGGTGGACGAGATAGGCCCGGAACCCTGCTCTAGAAGTGGAAGACTTTACCAGGAAGAAGAAGCTCATGGTAGAACCAGCCCTGATCCAAGCTGCCAAAGATGGAGGCATCTGGGAACTGAATTAAATTGTTTTAGTTTCTCTGGTCAGAACCCGGACGCTATGGCCGGTCATGGTCCTTCCTGTCACCCACAATGTCCTGGCTTCCATCCTCTCCCTCCCTCTACTCTCTGCAGTCAGTCAGCCCTGGGTCCTGCTCTGCTGGGAACCTCCAGGTCCCAGCTCCTCCTCTGATAAAAATATGCTAGAACTTCCTTCCTGTAAGAAAGCGGAGCCCAAACCAAACAGCAAGCTGCACATCCTCATCTGATCTTTATTCCCTCTCCTGCCCATCCCGTGCAAATTCCCAAGGAGCTGTCACACCACTGTGCCCACTTCTTGACCTCCCACCTGCTCCTGAGCCACCCAGCTTTAGCCTGTGAGTTTCCAGTTCCCAAATGCTCACGTCCGGTTGGCTGCCCTCGTCCGCCTCCTCCCCTCCCCCGGCTCTGTGGCCCTGCCTTCTAGATGGAGTCAGATACCCCCTCCATCTGTTTGAACCACTGTGGTCTTATTTTGAGGGCAGCCTCTCCCTTCAGGATTCCACAGCCTTCATCCCCAGCACGCGTCTGTCCTCCTGAATGAGTGTCCCAGGTTGCCACTACTGTGGCTTTGTGCATCGGGATGATACTAAACCACTGTGTAGGACTCTGTGCTGGGGGCTGGACACGGGTTGTGCTGTTGTCCAATACGGCGCGGCAGTGAAACAGCTGTTATCTCTGTGCAGTTGAGGAGACCAGAGCTCAGAGGAGTTCAGTGATGCATCTCCTGGCGCCTCACTCCCAGGAGCCCACCTTCATGTCCTGGTACCTACCGCGTGCTGGAGCCCGGCATGGCCTGACTTCTGTGGCAGCTGGAGCCCCAGAGCACAGAGTCCAGGGGGCCATCTGAGGACACCCGGTCCACGGGGGCAGAGGCGGGTGAGGGTGCATGACGAGGGAGGGAGGGAGGGGCGGCTGCTTCTTACCCTAAGGGAGAAGGCACAGGGCGCAGGAATGTGTTCTGTACAACCTGTGGCAAATCTTGCTCCAGGACCTTTTCCAGAGGTCAGGCTTAGGGTCTGTCAGCGTCAGTTACACCTCAAGGCAAAGAATTTGCAAGTGAGAGGATATGGGGTCATTGCTCCTGGGGGAGGAAGAGGAAGAGTCAGACCTGACAGTCCTGGGCAATTACTATCTACCAGCAGTATTGTTAATCTTTCTATCATTCATTTAATCCTAACAAATGTCTCTGTCAGGGTTTCTTTTTTCCAGACATAGACATTGGAGCTGAGAACACCTGGATAAGTTTCCCAGGTTATTCTAAGAGGGTCAGGGCCGGATTCCAGCCCAGCCTCATCCGATCCTGAGCCCATGTTTTAGGGGACAACTGGCCAGTCAGCAGCACTATGTGCTGCGGATGGAGGGGCCTAGGTCCGAGCCTGTCTCTGGAGAGTACTTCAGTGGGGACTTGTGGTGGGACTGGACTCTGCCACCTTCCCCTCATCTGGGGTCCCCTCCCTCCTTTTCTATGACCTTGCCCGAGTACTGTGGGTCCCTCCAAAGTGAGCGAGTTGATGAGAACTCCACCTGCTGCAGCCTGTGAGATGTGGGTGGCACCAGGATGGCACAGCAGGCCAGATTGCAGCTGCCTGAGGAGGGTGACAGAGGGGACAGAGGCCTGCCCTGCTCTCCTGCCTCTCCTTTGTCTGTCCTCCGGGACACCCCTCACCCCTGAGCTCTGCCTGTGCCATCCTGTCTGTGCTGTTCCCTTGGTGATGATTCTCTGCCCAGCTCTCTCAGGAGCAAGGTGGGCAGAGAGGGCACTGGTTCCTGTGAGTTGTGTGAGGCACAGGCCCTGGGAATCGTCCGGGCTAACGCTCTCACAGAGCTGTCGATCAGAACCCAGGCTCGCATGTGCTGGGCAAGCCTCTCTCAGAGGGCCACACACCCAGTATTTTGCTTTATATTGTTTCGAGAGAGTCTTGCTAAATTGCCCAGGCTGCCTCCGATTTGCAGTCCTCCTACCTCAGCCCGTTGAGTAGCTGGGACCACTGTCATGGAGCGGGGTTTGGGGGCTGACTCTTCTCAGAGGCCAGGCTTAGCTTTGTTTCTTTTCTGCTTGACACCTGAGCTGCTTCTGTCGCCTTCCTTCATTCTTGTGGTGCTGGTTGCCATGAAACCTCCACAGCCACAGCTGTAATAGAAGGAGAAGATGCGGTCACTCACCACAGGGCTGTGGGCTGGTCGTCCTGAGCTGAGAAGCCGAGTCAGGGGCGGGGCTGGCTGTGCAGGGCAGAGCAGAGCAGGGAGGGTGAGGACAGAACAAGTGCCGGGTACCAGGGTCTGCAGGCTGCGCAGCCCTCTGGGCCAGGCCGGCTCTTCTGACTGGGGAGAAGCAAGGTGGGCTCGGTGGGCTGTGGTGAGCTAGCTGTGCCCTGGGGGTGCCTGGGGAGCACACTAAGCCCCAAAGCCCTGTGTGAGGCTGTGCTGGGATTCCCCAGTCTGCCTTTTATATGGGGCATGGGTCTTTGAGGGCCCACCAGGCCCTGGTCTGAGCCCTTTTCCCAGGGTTCCACTCAGCTCTCCACAGGATGTACTTTCCTGTCTGGAGGCAACCTAGGTCACCATCTCGTGGGCTGGTTCCTAGAACATCCTGCTCTCAGCAATAATAAACCCTAGTGGCTATGATGCTGTCACTGTGCAGAGCTAAAAGCATCCTGTCCCATAGGCCCCTGGGACAGTGATGGCGAACCTTTTAGAGCTCTCAGTGATACAAACAACCTGCTGCAGCACGTATGTGCCACAGTTCACCACCGCTGCCCTATGGCCCAAGGAGGCACCACTGCATCCAGCAGGGCCTCAGTAGGGCTCTGGCATGCCTGGAGTGGCTCAGTTCCTTTCTGCACTGAGGCTGTCCCCAGGGACCTGGAGACCTGGGCCGCCTTCACTTGCTGATGCTCTGACTCTGAGAAGGCTTCAGGTGGGGCGGGCTGTTCAGAGGCCCGTAGGAAGGGCGTCGTCTGGGCAGAGCTGCAGGTGGCAGGTGAGACCTGCGGCTCTCGTTGCCTCCCAGGCCCTGGACTCCAGCTTACTGGCTTTAACTCACTATGGAACGATCCCGCTGGGCCTCTTCCCAGCTGGTCGGGCTGGGCGTGGTGTGGGTGGAACTGGATCTTCAGCTGCCTTGCTGGGGAGCAGCACTGGGGTTCACAGACATTCACAGCTGCTTTTGCTACCAAGCGGCTGAAGCTTTTTCCCTAGCAGTCACTGGACAGTGGGTTGCCTGAGGACAGTCCTCTGGTCAGAGCACCCAAGTGGCCTGAGGTACTAAGTGGGGAGATTGGGTGAGGACTGGGCTGGGCAGAGTGCAGCCTGTTTGGCTGGTGGTTGCCAAGTGCCACTTGTCCTCTGGGGCCAAGTAGAGGCCGGGCCAGGCTGGCTTTTCAGGCAAAGGCAGTTTCCTCAGTTGCCAAGTTGGAGTCTGTTGCTCAACAAGAGAGAACTGACATAGCATTCTGACCTGTCCCTGGATGATACCTCAGGGCAGCTGCTTTCTGCGTAGAAATGAGATGTGGCCTGGCTTCACCTCCATTGACTGGTCATCTCTGTCTGTCCACCTCCCATCCCGTCACCCTTATTTCAACAAGGGATTTGTAAACTTGTGTGAAGTCACAGAGACTGTCATGGGAAAATGGAGTCAGGTCAAGGGCAAAAGCGCATGGCTGACTCGAGGTGAGAGGGAGTCTGGGAAGGGGCTGGGAGTGGCCAGGTCTGGGTAGCAGGACCAGAGATGGTTGAGAGGGCAAAAGTGTGGGTTGTTCAACAAGATAAGAGGGCCAAGAATGTGACAACCGAGACAGACACAACCCAAAAGAGATCTGGAGAGCCTATGTGTTAGTCAGCATCTGTTCCTGCAACAAAAGACCGGAAAAGACAGTTTGGAGGAAGGAAACGTCCTTTGGCTCAGAGTTCCGGTCCATGGTGAGCCCACTCCATGTTTCATAGCCTGAGAGGAGACAGAGCCTCCTGGTGGAAAGGTGCGGCGGAGGACAGCTGCTTACTTCCTGTCAGCCAGGAAACAGGAAGGAGTGCAAAGAGCCAGAAGGAGGGGTGGGGTGTGGACAGGAGACTCGCTCTTCCAAGGGACATGGCCCAGTGACTGGCTCCCCTCCCGCTATTGGACTGGACCAGCCCACTGACCCTGGTGCCTCTCTAGGCCTCACCGCTGCACTCTGCTGCCCTGGGGACCATGGCCTCAGTTTATGAGTCTTTGGGGGACCTTCATATTTAAACCATAGCAGCCAGTTTCTGGGGAGACCCTGCCGGACACTCCAGTGATGGCCCAGCTCACTGTAGCCACGCTGGCTCCTGTGGACTTTCTGGGCACTGGTCTAAAGTGTGTGCTGCTCATCTGTGCCCCAGGTCCTTGGATGTCACGGGCTGGAACCCCCTGGCCCCCGAAGGCCTGTGCTCAGGGCCCCGGCGTCGCTGCTTCATCCAGACAGGCTCGTGGGCACCTCCTCTCTCCGGGGCATGGGCACCCGTGACAATGTCTCCCCAGGTAAGGGGCATTAAGGGGCTGTTCTAGTGCTTTACAGAGGCCTCCATGATTCTCTACCCGGGAGACGTGGACCACCAGCTGGGCCTGTCACCTGCCCAGCTCTCGCCATGTGGGCCCTCGGCCTGCTGCTTGGCACACAAGGCTCAGGCTGTCTGGGCACTTACCTTACCCAAGGCTTTGCCTTGACTTGGAGGCAGAGTGGGCTGGCTGCTCGGGGATGATGGTGCCCTGTGGCTGGGCAAGGGTGGGCTGGGCCTTTGCCAAATGTAGATGACCTTTAACTTAGCTGCCCCACTGCAGAGCAAGAACTCAGTGCAGGGGACGGGGCCCCAGTCCCGGTCCTGCTTGGGAGCCAGCCCCAAGTCGCAGCCTGGGAGTGAGGGGACTGGCCCTGCCCCACGTGGGTTGGGTTCTTGCGAGGTCAGAGCTGTTGAGCCCGCAGGACCTGGGAAGGGGGCTGGATGACAGTAGAGAAGCAGGAGGCCAGAGCATGGCGTCTCGGGGACAGAGCCCCGTGCTGACAGATGCCCTGGCCCTGAGGAGTTCCCGGGAGAGCTGCCGACCACACCAAGCCTGCAGCATCACACTGTGGAGGAGAAGTGAGAGATGCTGGGCCTCCAGAAAAGCCTGCCACTCTAGAGTAGAGAGAGGATGTTGTGTGAACCTGGTGTTGCTCAGTGCTTGGCTCTACTGATGTGAGGACTGAGGCTCAGTTTAGCCGATTTCCTCAGGTCATACCGCGACGGCCGGGGGGACCAGGCTCCCTTGAGCGGGTCTCAGGGACTTCTCCTGAGGGTGCACAGGTTGGACCGCCGTATGTGGGGGGGTGTATGTGGTCCATTGGGGTGCCACGGTAGTCCTGAGGTGTCTTGGGAGTGGCTGTGCCATGAGGGAGGAGGGCCCTGTCTGCCTTCTGAGTGGCAGGTACTGAGGAGGCCCCGGGGCAGGATAGAGGGAGAGAAGCTAGCAGGGAGGAGAGTGGCAGGTGGGTGCTGCGTGTGGGACGCATGACATGGAGGTTCCTTAGAGGAGGAGGCTGAGCTGAGCTGACCTGCCCTTGGAGCTCTGTTCCACTCTCAGCCCAGGGAGCAGGTGGAGATGGGGGAGGGAGGTGAGGCTGGGGCCGAGCGGCTGTCCCAGGGCAGGTGGGGCCAGCACGTCTCCCCAGGCCAGGCTCCTGGGTGAGGTAGGCTGGCACTGGCCCTTGGTGCTCCAGACAGACTCCAGGGGCAGCAGACGGGCACTGGGATGGATGGTGCTCTCCGTGTGTGCCCCGTTTTGGCCCTAAGAGGACACTAACGTGTGGTTCTCCTCTCCCAACCCAGCCAAGGTTCTGGCCCCGGTGGCTGTGTACTGTGGGAGTGTCCCTCGGACCCGTGCTGGGCCCCGCCTGCCCCTGCCTGGAAGCCTCAGCTCACCTCTGCCCGCTTGCAGCCCAGGTGAGGTGGATGGTCTCAGCCAGGTGTCTCGGCTGCATTCAGGGGCATTTGAGGACTTTGGTTATGGTTGGGAAACTCCCTTCAGACAGCTGCCTTGTCAGGGCCACTAACTGCACAAGGGAGCTGGGCCTCAGCCTGGCAGGGAAGTGAGCACGGGGTGGAGGTCCGGGGTGTGGAGGCCCGGGGTGTGGTCAAGCTACAGGGGTGGTTTTGTTTTGAGTGGTGTCTCACCATGTTTCCCAGGCTGGTCTGGAACTCCTGGGCTCAAGTGTCCTCCTGCCTCACTCCGCCTGGGACGGGGACTACAAGCACATGCCGCTGTGTGGGTGTTAATTTTATTGTGACCCTCCTGCTAATGCCCCTTGGTTTTTCCACAGGTCTTCTCAGCTCTCTGTACCTCAGAGGGTGAGGGTGTCCAGGGGGACAGCAGGGATAGGAGGCTGTGCTCTGTGGAGTCCCAGGGAGACAGGCCTGTGCTCCGTGGGGTCTGTGGCTCGTGTGCCTCACTCAGGCTTACGGAACCAGAATGAGTCTCCGGGACAGTGAGGACATTCTGAGCGGAGGCTGCTCATTGCAGGGCTCTAAACTCTCGCAGTGCTGGGAGAGCTCTGACACTGTCCTCTCTGACCCTGCGGGCCTGTGACACGGGCTTGCCAAGCCGCTCATGTCTCTGTCCCCCTCAGCCTCCGACCGGCCCATGCCAAGTGTCCTGCTGAGCAGCGTGAAGCCCTCACAGCTCTTGAGTGGATGTGGGGACCCGGGCAGCACCCCACTGGATGCCCCTCTGAAGGGCTGGCGGACCAGAAACAGCCGCCCCAGAAACCTGGGCATGCTGTCTTCGGAACCTCAGCCCCCGGTGTCTGTCAGCTTGCCGGAGTCCGAGGCCAGCAGCGTGGCCAGAGACACCACCCAGATCAAGGACAAACTCAGGAAGAGGAGGCTCTCGGAGGGCATGGCAGCCTCTGTGCGAGGTGAGCCCCAGTCCCTGCCACCTGCCACCCAGCCACCCCAAGGCCAGGGCCCTTGGTCTCCAGGCCGTGAGGGCAGCAGGTGTCCCTGTGTGGACCTGCCGCAGGGGCGCTGCTCTGCGGGCTGGGACGGGAAGGGGCAGCGAAGATGTCTGCTGGGTACGTGAAGGATTAACTGAAGGGCCGGAAGTGGAGTGGTCTGTCTTTTAGGCCGAGTTAGAAGTGTCGAGACAGCTGTACCTCATTAACTACAGAGGGAGGGGGGCAGAAGGAATTGATTGGCGTCTGTCCTGTACCAGCCACTGGCTTGGCATTTTATAAGTGTGTCATTGAGTCTATGAGTGTTCCATTTCACAGAGGAGCATGTGCCTCAAAGGGACAGTGACTCGCCCAAGGTCATAGGCCTCTGTCCAGGGCTTCCTGCTGTCCTCGGTCCTAACTGAGAACTGGTTTTCCTTCCGACCTTGGTGTCTGCTGGGCAGGGATGTTCAGCACCCTGTCTCTGTGGGCGTGGGGCGGGGGCAGGCCTGCCCTCTTCCCTGTCTTTACCCAGCCTCCCTGAGACATAAGGCTCAGGCACAGCCACTCCTACTCCACCCCAGGGCTAACTCATTCCCCACACTACGCAGCCTCTTTGGATCCTGGGAGAGGCCTCCGAGGAGTGCCCCTGCGGAGCACCGTCCCCCGCACCTCATCCCAGTGGCTTCTGAGGGTGCCCCGGCCGATGCCACCCATCCAGAGCATCCCGACCACCCCCGAGGCCAGCGGCGCCAAGGAGAAGGGCCTGGACGCCCCCGGGAGCGGGCAGGGTGCCGAGGGGCTGAGAGCTCAGGAGGTGAGACCCCTTCCACAGTGCCCCTGACGCTGCCGTCAGGGGTGGCGGTGGTGTGAGAAGAAGCCTTGTTTTATCGCACCCCAGCTTCCAAGCCTGCAGAGTAGGTGTTCTGGGGCTTCCCTCATTCTTACTATGCAATGGTCCTCCTCCTCTGTGGCCTTCTCCTTTTAATTCAGGGACTGTGGCAGCGGGGGCTTCTGTGGCTTCTGCCTCACTGGCTCATTGTCCCTGCCTAGGCTCCCGTTTGCCCAATAGACCAGATGTTTCCAAGAGTCCTTCTACCTCTGCTATTCCAGGTTATTTCTGAATGAGAACAAAAAGCCTGAATAGTAATAATAACAAGAGAGCTTGCCCGGCTTCTGAGCTGGAAGGGTGCAGAAGCTTTCTGGGGTCCCGATGAGGCGAGAGCGACTTCCCAGCACTGGGCCCCCTCAGTGTAGCCAGAGACACTCCCCAGATCCCAGGCGTAGAGGGCCTCGGCTCTGAGACCCAGAGTAGGAGGCTCCCGTGGACCTGACCCTCCACCCCCAGGTGCAGATTTCCCCGCAGTACCTGCACTGCCATGATGAGAAGATGCGGAAGCTGCTGGGAGGCACCATGATCCCGCCCATTCCCAAGGCAGGGGTGTCCTCGGGGACCTCTCCCGGCGGGCCTGGCCCCCTTCCCAGTTCCTCGGCCCCGGGCCAGGCCGTTCTCACAGGAACAAGGCCTCCGCACACACGGTAAGAGCCCCAGGCTGAGCCTTGGCGTGCGTCTCCATCCCCAGGGCCCACTGGGTGCCTCCCAGCCAGCCTCCACGCTGGGTGCCGCTGTGAGGTCGCTCCCTGTGGGAGGCGCAGGTGGAGGCCAGGCTCCTGTTGCTATGGCATCTCTGGTCATGGGCTCCAGCAGCCTGGGTGTGATGGCTCAGCGTCTTGAGCCTCTCTCTTCTCATTTCTCAGTGTCCGTAGCTGCTGGGACAATGACTGAAATGCAAATTATTTAGGAGTACAGTCGAACTCATGGTAGCTCTTTGTTATTTATATTTTCTTAATTGTTGGCTACTACAAGTGTCCCCATTATCGAGTAGGGTAGTCTGTAAGACTTTGGACGGAAGAAGGTGTCTTCACATCCCGAAGGCGAGCTTCAGTAGGGGAGCATTTCCACACGGGAATGAACCTGGTTCACGGCTCGTTAGTAGGGAGACACATGCCCTAGGTAGCCAACCATCCCTGCAGTCCATCAAAACTAACGCCAGAGCGTGTGTGTGTATGTATGTATGTGTGTGTGTATGTATGTGTGAATGTGTATATGTGAGTGTATGTATGTGTGTGTGTGTATGTGTGAGTGAATGTGTGAGTATATGTATGTGTGTGTATGTGTGAGTGAATGTGTGTGAGTGTATGTATGTGTGTGTATGTGTGAGTGAATGTGTGTGAGTGTATGTATGTGTGTGTATGTGTGAGTGAATTTGTGTGAGTATATGTATGTGTGTGTATGTGTGAGTGAATGTGTGAGTATATGTATGTGTGTGTACGTGTGAGTGAATGTGTGAGTATATGTATGTGTGTGTATGTGTGAGTGAATGTGTGTGAGTGTATGTATGAGAATGTGTATGTGTGAGTGTATGTATGTGTGTATGAATGTGTATGTGTGGGTGTATGTGTGAGTGTATGTATATGTGTGTGTGTGTGTGAATATGTATGTGTGAATGTATGTATGTGTGTGAATGTGTATGTGTGAGTGTATGTATGTGTGTGTATGTGTATGTGTGTGAGTATATGTGTGTGTGAATGTGTATGTGTGAGTGTATGTGTGTGTGTGTGCACGCGTGTGTGCGCACGTGTGCTCACAGCCCGCGGCCTGGCTCCCCCCACAGTCAGGGCCCTGCTGTCTTCCTGCCCCCATCTCTTCAGCCCGATGTCCTGAACTCCCTCCTACCTTTACCTCGGGTGCAGTCTCTTCGGTCCACTCTCATGTTCCCAGATTCCTCCGGCCCTGGTGGGGCGCGGTCCCCTGTCCTCCCTCTGCAGTGTCATCTGTGGTTGCAGTGGCTCTGCTCTTTCTTCTCATCTCATTACTCTTGACTTTTGCACCGGAACCTTCCTCCTTCCCCGCCTTGCTGACGTACTAGCCCTGGCCCTTCCAGGGGCGTCCTACATGTCCTCCCTCCCCTCTGATAAGCCGGGCTATTCCTGCCCTTCGTTCTAGGCTGGCCTTGTTTCGTCCTGGGACTCTCCTCTGTGCATGTGGCCGCCAGGCTCACAGGGTTCTGATGCCTCTGCATCCCCTGCCCCGGCCTGACATCGCCCCAGAGGTCCTTCCTGCAGCTGGGCATTTCTGGTTCCTTCTGTTGACACAAATGAACACGAGAGCGAGGTGGGAAGTGGTGCTGTGGCGAGAGGAGTCCTGCGGGGCCCTGCGGATTCCTCCAAGGGTTAGGCCTGCGCCTGGCCTTCCGCTCTCAGCAGCAGCCCCTGCCCCCGTGTTTCCTGTTGCCGTTGCTACCTTAGGTCTAGTTACATAATAAATATCTGCCCTTTGCGATCTCCTGGGGCTGGGATTTCTTGTTATGAGTCTCCCCAGTAAATAGGTGGAGGGGACTCCGCGGCCATTTCACTCATCCCCTGCCCACCCCGTACAGCCCAGGCTGTCAGACACCTGCTTGGAAACAAAGCTGAGCGAGATGCATATATGCACCGGAGAGCGACTCCCTGGGCCAGGTTCAGACAGGTGGGAGCTCAGCCGTCCCCTCTGTCCTGCGGCCAGCAGGAAGTGATCCTGAGTCAGGCTGGGAAGACTTGGGGGGAACACTGGAGGCTGAGGGAGAGTTGTGAGGTAGAGGGAAGAGAGCCCCAAGGAGGCACAAGAAGTGTCCAGGAGCTCAGGGTGTGTGCAGAGCGTGTGGCTGTGTGGGGGACAGGCTTTAAGTGAGCAGGGCTGACAGGCCCCCTGTGTTCAGGGGTGGGTGCGAGCTCTGTCCTGGAGGACTGCGTGTGCGGAGGGGACATAAGCTCTGGTTTCAAAAGGCCATTGCGGCAACCAGAGTGGGGTGGCCGGGCCTGCTGGGGTGGATACTGTTGCCGGAGCTGAGGGGAGAAGCCTCAGATGCCTGAAGAGCTCAGGGCAGAGGCCTGCAAGATGGAGGACAGGTGAGGCAGGGGGGAGGGGTGGGCCCTGTGTCAGATGGGTGGGGGACCCCACATGGAGATGGAGAGGGGAGGAGGCTGGAGTTGGGGGCCATGGGGAGGTTGCTGCTGGTGGTTCAGCTCGAGGTGCCCTGGGACACAGTCCACAGGGTCTGTGAGGAGGGGAGAGTGGCGTGGTGGGAGGAAGAAGCAGGACGCCGTGTGTTGAGGGACCTAGCTCAGTCCTTTCTGCAGAGGGTCTCTAGGAGGAGGAAGGCAGAGGAAGCAGAGCCAGGTCCTCTGAGACCGAATCTATCCCGTGGAATGGGAGGAAACGCAGCCTGCGGTGTGTGGACAGTGAGGCGAAGCCGGGGGCCCTGGGCCAGAGGGAACCAGGTCTGGGGGCAAAGAAGCACTGGCATTTCTGGCAGCTGTGCTCACACAGATAGCCCGAGGCCTCATTGAGCCCTTAGGAGCCAGGGTGATCCTGGGACTTCCAACTCCATTCTGCCCTGTACCTTTCTGTGGGCACAGAGGGCAGCAGGGGGCTCCTGAGGCGAGGACCCAGGGGCAGGCTTCCTAGCTCGGGCGTCTCCTGGGTGCTCACTCACCATCTCCAGCCCTCGCCGGTCCCCTAGGTGGCCCAGACCCGAAAGGCCGTGGCTGTTCCAGGAAACAGCGTGGAGTGCCGGCTGGTCTTTCACAGAACCCCCGGATCAGGGTGCCCAAGTCAAGGCAGGCACTGGAGGGGGCTCTGTGCTGCCAGCTCTCCTGCCCACTGTGGCCTGGGCCTCTGCTGTGAATCCACGGAGGCAGAGACGCTGGTCCTGGTCCTCCCAGGTGCTTGTGGCCCTGCCCGCCCGGGGCGTCCTCATCCTCTGCACTTGTCCAGTGAGCAGAGCCATCCCGTTGGGCACTGCACCGCTGTTGTCCTTGGGACTCTAACCTCCGTGAGGGCAGGCACTATGGTCTGCACGCAGATGCTCGACTGCCAGTGTCTGAGCTGGGCTTGGCACACAGCTGCAGTGTAGCAATTAGCTGGCGCATAGTAGGTCTTTAGACTTAATTTGAATGAGTAAGTAGTGCTTTCCTTTAAAAAATGTAGCAATCAAACCTAGAGTCAGGAGTGGTCTCATCTTCCCTTTCTGTGGCTGGTCAAGTCTGGATTCCTAGTACGAAAAACAACGGGATTTCTAGTCACCTCAAAAGGACCCAGGCACTGCTGATGCCCTGAGGAAGGGGCAGGGAGGAGGCACTGATATCAGGCGCTGAGCTCTCCTCGGTGAACTGCGGAACTTGGGCTCTGAGCAGGGGGACCACTGACCCTCCTCACTGCAGCTGCTGCCAGCGGCCTGGAAGCCACTGCCAGGGCGGGGAGGTGCTCTGTGGGTGCTGCCGCCACTCTTACCCTGCTTCTTTCCCTCCTGTTTAAAAGCCTGGTCCAAGAGAGTGGGCCTCGAGAGAAGACGCCTACATCTCCAGGTACGTGTTCTCTGTGAGCAGGGCCGCACGCTTGCCGTTGATGCTCTGTCCTGGGCAGGCGGTGGGAAGGAGCATGAGGTGCTGAGCCCCTCTTGTGCAGATGTCACCTGTGGCCCCACACTGTGGAGAGGCAGGAAAGACTCAGTGGTGGCTCCGTCTCTGCCAGGCGCACTGACACCCTGTGGCTCAGACAGGAGAGGATGTGCTGTCCCTGTGCAGCGGAGGAAGGGTGGGTGAGGGGCACTTACCCTGTCCGTCAGACTTACCCTGGGACGTGTGTCACACAGCGGTCCTTTGCTCTGTTTTTTTTTTTATGCTTTTTGAGACAGGGCTTTGCTTTGTAGTTCAGGCTGGCCCTGAGCTCAGCCTCCAACTCACATCACAGCAATCCTCCTGCCTCTGCCTCCCGAGTGCTGGGATTACAGGCGTGAGCCACCACGCCCGGCACTGTGGTATGTGGTACTGGTTGCTGCTGGGTGTGAGTCTCCACACCCAGTATTGTTACCTGGTTACCGGGGATCGAACCCAGGTCCTTGCACTTCCAAAACAGGCGCCGGAACCACTGAGCTAAATCCCTGGCCCAACCCTTTGCTCTGGGTTAAGCACTGATTAAACCACACCTCTCAGAGCCTTCAGTCTGTGGGTCTGTCAGGGAAGCGGGGCCAGCCCCAGGATGAGAGTGGGAGGGCAGGGCAGGAGGAGCAGGAGGAGGGACAGGGCTCTGTTTTAGGGACTGAGGACCCATCTCTGAGGAGAGGGGTGGGAGGCCGAGCTGTGACGGTGGGGCAGGAAGCGGGGCTGTAGCTTCCACAGTCCAGAGAGTGGACCCTGACCACCAGCAGAGGTGACCGGCTTCCGGCCAGGTCCTTGCCAGTCAGCTCAGCAGGAAGGTCATGCCCAGGCAAGTGGCTCCCCAAGACACGCAGGGGCAGGACACAGAGCTGGTCTGTGAGGTGGCAGCTGCTTCGTCCCCGCTGTCTGGCTGGCCGTGGTGACCCCAGTGACACATGAGCTACCTCGTGACTGCTGGGGCCAGGAGATCCTTGCTGGGGGCCTGGGGGCTGCTCAGGGCTGTCAGCAAGCACGGTGCTTTGGAGGACTTCTCTGACCCTCAGCCTGTCACCTGGAGGTGATATTATACCACATGTGTCACATGCCAAGTGCACAGGTACCTGTAGCGAGGGTATGTGATGTTTTGGGAGGCGAACCTGTATTTTATTGATCACAGGGACATCTGGAGGTTGCAGGTCTCAGCCTTCCCATCTGTGAGATGAGTCTCGGACCAGCATTAGTTGGTTCTCTGGGCTCTTCCAGTCCTGCTCCACAAGTATAAAAGAGACCTAGGCTGGTTTTCCGTGTTCTCCTCCTGACCCTGTGTCTGTGTACCCCCATCTCTGAATAAGGAGGGCTCTGCTTGCAGAATGAATGAACAAGTGAATGAATGAATAAACGAGGGATGACCTGGACACCCAGAGTCCTTTTCAAAGCTGCTCTGTCCAGTGCATCTGACTTTCTCTATCAAGGAAGTGCGAGTCGAGGGAATGAGGGGTGGAGGACTTGGGCAGACCAGCCATGGGGTGTGCTCAGCGCCATCTCTGCTTTTGACACCTTAGAGCCCAAACCTTTGGCTCCGTTCATCAGAGAGGGGTCTGCCACTGCTGCCTCCGAGAAGCCCCTGGCCTCCTCACAGTCCGCGCCTGCACTGACTGCCTTCCCCTTCGGCCATGCCAAAGAAGCACCTGTCCTGCTGAAGGAGGACCCGAAGGGAACCGGCACCAAGGTATCTGAGCATCGAGAGGAGGAGGAAGTGAGGTGGGGTGGAGCACCACTGACTGAAAGCAGGGCTGGGGGACGGATGGGAGACGGCGAGCTCGGGAGAGCTGAGGGGCTGAGAGAGGACGAGGAGGCCAGGTGGGGTGGTGGAGCCGGGTGAGCGTATGGAGGGCTGCCGAGGGGCAGAGGAGGGGAGAGGAAGGGCACGACGAGGTCACCTGTGGGCCAGGAGGAAGCAGGAGGCATGGGAGATGATGGGGCTTAGGTGAACCAAGCTGAGTAATTCGAACCGACCCCCAATATAGCAGCGGAGAGGCAGCTGACTCAGGCTGGCAGCCGAGGCTGCGCTGGGCAGGCTGGCGAATTCCTTCACTGGTGAGGTGACCTTGGAGAGGTGGCTTCTCTTCCTGGTTGGGCTGAGTTTAGTGAAACTTGAAATTGGGGCTTAGACCTTGATGCGGAGAAATGACAGTTCGGCTCAGGGAAGTGTCTTGAAGGCCTGCTCCACGCGTGTCCTGTGTGAGAGGTGGGACTCTATGGCCACCGTGAGGAAGGCCAGGCCACAGAAGGCCAGTGGTTCCAGGCAGCGAAGTGACTCCACCCCGTCTCACCTTGGTCGCGCACACTTGATTAGCTCAGTTCTACCTGGATCCAGAGGCAGCTTTCACCCCGGCTCAGGGTGTGTCTGTGCAGGAATAGGATTCTCCATCTCCGTGAAGAGCACCTTCTTTCTAGTCTTTCTCGCTGGCTCCTCCAGATGCTGAGTCCCCAGGGGGTTGGTGCTCTGACCCCTGGCTTGTTGTGGAGCCCGTGGCACTGAGCCACACCAAACGATATCTATGGGCCGAGGGCCCCAGCTCCCTGCCAGCTCACACCTCGCCCGGCCTTCAGACCCACTTATTTAGAGGCCACTCAACATCTCCACTCTCCTCCTGCTGTATTTCAAGCTCACCTTGCCTAGAACTCAGCTCCTGCGTCCTCTCCATGTCCAGGGCCCATGCTCAGTGGAGCAGCCCTGCCTTCCGGTCACACGATCCCCAATCCCAGCTCATCCTGCCCCCACCTCATGTATCAGCAGAGCCATCCTGCCGTCCTCACCCCTCGTCCTGTCCCAGGGCTGAACCTCTCATTCTCTGCTCAGCTGTCGCCTGACTTCTGCTCCCAACCCTGGGAAACAAAGCCGGAAGTTCTGCATCTGTAAAGGACAGCACTGTTGGGGACACACAGGAACTCTCTATCCTGTTTCTATACGTTCCATGAGTCTCAAACCATCTCAAATAAAAAGCTACTAAAAATGATCCTCAGTGAAGCCACTACCCCCACTTCATCCTGGACTCTGATCCCCGGAAGGACCCCAGTTCAAAATCTCTGCTCCAACCCTTTAATGGCCACCTGTGTCCTCCTGTGGAAAGGCCCAGGGCCTTGCTGCAGACTACCAGGCACAGTGTAGGATGGATCCTACGCCTGCTCTGACACACAGTGCCCTGTGCACTCAGCACACTCTGCCTCAGGGCCTTTGCACTTGCTACGCTAAGGACTCTTCTCCCCTGGAAACTTCATGGGTCACTCTCTCCCTTCATTTATGTTTCCACTTTAATTTCCCCTCCATAGGGGAGCTCTCTGGGCTTCTGTATCTAAAGCAAAGGCCACTGTCATGCCCATCTCCTTACTTTTAGCAGACCCTCTGACATTAGAGAGTGGTCTAATATCTGTCTTCCATCTTGTGCAGCTCCAGTGGGGTCAGGACTCCATCTTTTTTGCTCTCTCCCAGAAGAGTGATTGGCACAAGGAGGCACCACAGTTTGGATGACTGAGTGGATGAAGGTGTGGGAAGCGCTGCTGCTCCTCCCTCAGGCTAATGGTGTTTGCTTTGCCCTTGTGCCAGTTCCAAGTCACCATCTCCAGGTCTGCCCAGGAAAAGATGCGGCAGAAGCAGATGAAGGAGATGGAGTTGTTCCGGAGGGCGAAGGAATTGGATAGGGAGTGGGTGCTCAATGCCCAGGGCCCGGGGCCCAGGAGAAGCTCCGTGAAGGAAGGTACTGGGTGCTCCTTCAGGTTGGGACACTTCTTGCCAAATCCTGGGTCCTCAGAAGGAGGGCCCTGTTTGCTACCTCCCACGTTCCCCAGCTGACACCGGCCACAGAGCCATGCCCACTGTCCCCTGTCTGCCGATGGGCCCATTTCCTCAGGGCACAGCTCAGTCCTGACCTGGCTGTGCCTCCACAGGTCTCCTTCCCCTGCGGGGCAGTGGGACACAGTCTGTGCCCACTGGGCTGAGCAGCCCCTGCAGAAACAACAGCAGCGTCCTGCCGAGGAAGCGGGTCAACCGGTCATCCCTGCCCAGCATCCCCGTGAGCAAGCAGGAGCCCAGCTTTGCCCGGCATGCATCAGGTGAGCTCAGACCTCTGTCTGTGTGGCCATGGGGTGTGGGCATGGAGGGGGGACCTGAGAGAGAGAGAGAGAAAGAGAGAGAGAGAGAGAGAGAGAGAGAGGCAGAGACAGAAAGACAGAGAGAGAGACAGAAAGACAGAGAGAGACAGAGAGACTGAGAGGGACAGCGTGTGTGTGGGACCCTCACTTGCTGTGCAGACCTCACAATACCTCATCTGGTTGTGGATGTCGAGGCAGATGTGCTGCTGGTGTGGCTTGTCCTGCACAAGTCATAGGGTCCCAGGACCAAAGACGCTGGCAAGCAGTATCCAGGGGAGTAACTGCAAATAGCAGGGGCAGATAGAGGATTCTGGGAAGTCCTGGGCTCCTGCCTGTGGCTTCATGCTGTCAGGGCTGGGTATAGACCAGGAAAGATGCCGGGTGATGCAGTCTACCCGAGGAGCTTCTGTTTTGCTTCATTTGTTTGTATACATGAACCTTCATTTGAAAAGGTTTTATTACTAAAATACTTTTGAATATAATACGTCTGGCCCTCCCTTTTCTTCAGTATGGGAAGTGGGGTCAGTGATGATAGACTAGGGGATAATTTGTGTGCTATAGATCATAACAAGTCATCTCTTTTTTCAATTATTTTTGATTGTGTGAAATAGTGTTTCTCTTTTTTAATGACATGATCTTCCTGCAGGCTTAAAGATGTCAGAAGCTGGCTATAATTTTACAGCTAAAGTTTTAAATATTTACTTTTATTGTAAATACCATATTCTATGATAAGTAGTTTTAGTGTACCCCAGTATGGTAGTGACATAAAAATCTCTTTAAAATAAATTTATTTAGGATTTGAAAAGAGGCTGAATTTGAAGTACAGTCAGTAAACTTACAGGTAAGAATATGGCAAAAAGATCAGGAAAATGCTAACTGATGAAGGATGGTCATCCATTCATCCATCTGATGAATGATGGTTGCTGAGAAGTATTGGCCCATCTTAACCCAATTCCCATAATTTATCAAGAGAAAAGTTGAAACTCAGAGCCCCAAGGTCAGCCAAGGGCACCCAAAGTGACGGTGGCCCATAGGACTGAGACCAGCTAATGACTCCTGACACAGCACGCTCTGTACAGTCTTGCTATGGCTCGGTCTGTGAGCAGATTGGGTTGTTGTAGTTGAGAAGGAAAGTCAGTATTTTTCTTTCATAAACTCCTTAGAAGCTGACTCTGAGCCCTCCCCATCTTCTTCCTTTCTCCTAACAGTCTAGAATCACCTTAAATTGCCTCCTACTTTGTACCACATCTACTTTTTCCTCTGGCTGGAAATGATAGAATTTCAGAACTGTAAACCTGGTTGTCCTGATTTTCCTAAAAAATCCCATAAGAATCTAGCCTCTTTCAGGGAGCAGATAGCTTCAGGGGAGGTCTGCTATGTCCACTAAATTCTTTTGTGTGTGCAAAGACTGGAAATTCCCGGACTTCTAGGCAGATGTATGGCCATTAACGAGAAGCCGTCAGGGTAAGGGCCAGCGGAGATAAAGTCAACAGAACCCCGGGAGCCTGCGGCTGGAGTGGCCCAGCAGCAGCCTTTCGTGTATTTGTTTTAACATCTGGGTGGCTGCTCAGCACCCCTGGAGGACAAGGCGGAGGCAGGGAGGCAGTAGGAGGCCAGCACGCTTGTTCCTCATGCAGAGCCAAGCTTCTTCAAGCCTCCCAGTCAGGGTACAACTCCTGTCATGTTGTGCAGGAAGGACAGGGAGGCTGGCTGTTACCTCTGGCTCCCAGAAGGTAACTGAGGAGTGACTGGTCAAGGCACCATTTCATATGCTAATGGCAGAACAGAGAGAGAGTCAGGAGGACTCGGAGCCTTGGCCTTCAGTAGAGGGTTCGCTTTCCACCCAGATTTTCCCAGGGCCTACCGGGTGTGTGTGGGGAGAGTGACTCCGAGAGCAGCCAGGTAGGAAATGCAGCGTGGTAGTGAGCGCGCTGGCCAGGAGGCGGCCTCCCTTCCTCGCTGTGTGACGGAGGGTTAGAGGGCCTCTGCAGTGCTTTCCTGCTCTAGGACATAGGAGCCCAGAGACTGTTCCACAAGGAAGGGGAGACTAGAAAACGGGCACTGGTATTCAATCACTTTCTTATCAGTTATCAATCCCTGCAAGGGTGGCCGCATCTTGACCCTACACCATCTCCTTGGTGATTTTTGCCACCTTCCTCTGGCCATCTGCCCATGGGGCACTCAGGATGGTGGACGTGGCAGGAGCAGAGGCTCTGGGTACCGACGAGGTCAGACTGCCACCAGAGTGGGGAGTCACTCATGAGCAGCTCACGGCTCTCAGGTAGGTGAAGGCTGGAGGTGACTCCCAGGCTGGAGGTATCTGTCACACAGCAGCAAACAGCACTGTCACAGCCAGGGTTTGCAATGGCTGGGCTGACAATGATGGGAAAAGAGCAGGTCAGCAGAAGGTGGACAGCGCCGGGTGCCCCATGGCTCCTTGGTTAGTGGGGAGGCCCTGGCACTGGCTTCTCGGCCTGCTCTGATCCTTCTCTCTGCAGGGCGGGCTCCATGTCACAACCGGACCAGGAAGGAGGGACGGGGAGAGAAGCCTCCAGAGGAGCCTGCTCGTCCTCCGGGGGAACTCACTGTACCTTTCCTTCTCTGTGAATGCAGCTAACTCGTTACCAGCTGTGTTTACTTTGGGGTCACCTGAATGGGAGGTGGAGGAGGATGAGATGGATTTTAGAATCTTCAAGGAGTTGCGACCTTTCTCGAACCCGGAGCTGGGCTTGATGGATGCCCTTCAGGGCCTTGGCAGCAGTGACTGGTGAGGCGACCCCTCCCCTGTGTGCCCGAGGCGTTGGTGGGGGTACAGCAGGAAGCAGGGCTGTTGGGTTTGCAGAACAGCTCCTGCCTCAGCTCCCCTTCTCTCCCTGGGCGCTGGTACTGTGGAAGGAAAAGCGTGTGTGTGTGTGTGTGTATGTGTGTGTTTGTGTGTATGTGTGTGTTTGTGTGTGTGTGTGTTTGTGTGTATATGTGTGTGTGTGTGTGTGTGTGTGTGGTGGGTGTGTGGGTGCACACGTGTGCTCAGGTACCAGGATGCGGTATCTCTAGTTTCCTAATCACGGCCTGGGTTCCCAAGTGGCCCCGTGCCTCGTTCTGTGAAGTGCCAGCACCAGGCATGACAAGCGTGAATTTGGCTTCAGAATGTGAGAATCAAGAAAGTCACAGTCCTTTATTTCTCTAGACCCGATGAACCTGCTCTGAGGGCCCCTCCCTCTGCATCACAGGGGACACTGTCTCAGGCACGGGTGGTGGCCTGGGGCCAGGGCATCACAAAAAGCCTTCTAGGTTAGCACCTCCCTCCAAAAAGTATCTGCTTTGTGTCAGAGACTCAGACAGGTCCTGGATGGCTTTAATTCCAGACCCACCAGAACTAAAGAGTGGCTGGGTACCCTTAAGATGGTTTGTGCTTGCCAGCCAGAGTGGGACAGTCTGACAGGTTGAGGCAAGAGGGTCACAGGTTCAAGTCCAGCCTGGGCAACTTAGTGACTTAGACTATCTCAAATAAAAGTGTAGGGAGGGAGAGGAGTGGGCAGGCTAGCCATATAGTTCAATGTAAAAGGCTTGGGTTCACTTTCCAGTGCCAAAAAATATAAAACTAAAAATAAAGTTTATACCAAAGACACAGTTAGGACTTCAGGCCTGGATGCTGTCCGGGAAGCTCTGCCTCTGAGGGAACCCAGCCAGCTCTGGACCGTGGGGTGGGAAGGACCCTGGTCAGCTCGGGGTGCGGGCCCCTCTCCCGCTCCTACCTCTGACAGGCTTGGCCTTGCTTTTCAGGCAGATGAAGGAGAAGGGCCTGGTGAGCATCCAGCGCCTGGCTGCCTGTCACCCGGAGGTCCTCACTGGGAGGCTGCACGACGTGTCCTTGGCTGTGACCGGGGAGGTGAGGCCTCCCCATAGCCTGTGTGCTGCCCCTGCCCCTGGCCTCCTTCCCTTCCCTGGTGCAGGCTCTGAGGTGGGTTCCATAGGAGCTGTGGCTCCCCAGAAGGTGGGCAGGCCTCAGCCACCCAGGTAGGGGGCCCTGGTTCTCAGAGGGGAAAGTGGAGGCCAAGGCCGTCCTGACACGCAGCCTTTGGAAACTGAATCCTCTGGAACCTCATATGTCCTTTGACACAGCCTCAAAATGGCTGATGTCCCAACTGTTCTCTGGATTCGAACTGTCTGAGTAGAGAACGTTCCGGGCCAGGTCCCAGGAACAGACAGCTCCAGTGGGCTTGGAGGTCTCAAGTTGCATCGATGCCGGCTATACTTCGGCTGTGCCTGTGGCCTGGGCTCTGTCTTCTGCAAATGAGTGTCCTCTGCTGCTCCTCCTAGTAGTTTGCAGATCAAGTTGGGTGCTTCTTGTCAACTTGGAGACTAAATGAAACCACTTTCAGATGATAATGATGGGATTCGTAATTTTGATGCGCACAGAGTTGGACCGTTTGCCCAGAGCTGTGGTAGGGAGCTTATTTCTGGTGTAGCAAGGAGTGAGGGAGGGCGTGGCAGGAGGGGTGCGGTAGTTCCATGCTGGTGTGTCCCAGAGCCTCGGCAGGGCCCGGCAGTCCTGGGCAGCGGGACTGGAGGCCCCTCTCCTCCCTCTCTCCAAGGTCACCAACCTGCGCTCCAAGGTGTCCCGCCTGGCCATCAGCACCCTGGGAGACCTTTTCCGGGCTTTGAAGAAGAACATGGACCAAGAGGCTGAGGAGATTGCCCGCTGTCTGCTGCAGAAGATGGGGAACACCAGCGAGTTCCTCCAGCGCGCGGCCAGCTGGGCCCTGGGTGCCATGGTGGAGAACGTGACCCCCGCCCGGGCCCTGACGGCCCTCACCTCAGCAGGAGTCTAGTATGTGGCTGCCTGTTGCCTGAGGTGTGGGGGTGGCTGGGGAGAGGGGAGGGTGAGGCCCTGGGATGAGGAAGGGGAAGAGCAGGGTGGGAGTCAGGGACAGGAGGAGTGAGCTCAGGGAGAGGGGCTGTAGGTAGGGTTCCTCAGGACTCGAGACATCAGAGGACTCGACGCCATTGTCAGGGCTCAGGTACCCACACCCTTGGCAGTGGGAGGAAGACCCGCTGTTTGTGGGCTTTTCCCACCTCCCTGGGCTAGAGAAGCCCGAGTGTCATTCTGCTCCAAGGCTGGGCAGTGCGAGGAGGCATGGTAACATCCCCTGAGACGGGAGACTCGGGCGATGGGGGATGGGAGCCAGGCGCCTCGAAGCTGAGCCCCTTGGGCTCCTCCCCTCTCAGGGGAGCCCTTCTTCTTTCTGATGAAATCTGGGTCTGTGAGGAGGGCAGCACAGACACCTTCTTGCTCCTGGGGAGAGCTCTGGGGCAGGGCTGCTGTTGGAGCTGGATTTGCTTTCCTCTTAGGTCAAAACCGAAACAACAGCAAAGCCGGAGGCATTTCCCAAGCCCTTTCTCTCCCAGGCCAAATACTTCTCTTACATCTCATAAGTCAGTTCTACACAGACAGACACATGGGACCTCTCAGGAGACCTCAGTGCCTGCTGCCCCAGCCCACAGCCCTTTTCTGATTGTGCCACGATGTACCCCAAAAGGTGGGGTGCTCCTGAGCCCCACTGTCTGAGCTCATATACTCATTGCCACTTTACTTCTCTGGGCCTCTGTCTCTTCATCAGTAAAATGGGAATAATAATGAGGCTGGTACTTGGGGCCAGCGAATTGATTTGTGAGCAAGTGCTTGGAGCAGTGCCTGTCTCTGCTGCCATATACTGAGTGTTTATTGTGGCTGAATTGGGTGAAATACATTGTACTTTTTCTAGGTTCCTCCCTTTGCCTCAGTTTCTTCACCTGCAAAATGATGATGATCCTAGTAGCTAGTGGAGCTGATGAGAGACAGGGAGAGGGGCTCAGCACAGGGCCTGGCCCAGACAGCGAGGCCATTGGTCCCTGCCAATAAGAAGCAGGGCGAGTGTCCCCAGAGGACCTTGCAGCATCGCACATTCTGCTTCTGCTCCCAGCGTGGTTGGGCCTAGACCATGCTATGAAGGGGGTTCTGATGCCTCCTCTGATCCACTGGTGGAGGCCCTGGGGACCAAGGGTCTGTACTGCTGGGTGCAGGCTGGACATAGAGACCCTGCTCGGAAGAGGTGACATTCTAATGTGTTTCTCACAGGTCCCGCCTCCTCTGACGATGACCAAATCACCCCAGTCAAGTTCAACAAGCTTGTATTTAGCTCCTGCTGGGCACGTGCTGGGTGCTAGTGAGGGAGAAAGGCCCCTGTTCCCAGGGGCACAAAGGCATCACCATACATCCGGGGAACAGAGAAAGCACCACCTCAGAAGAAGGGCATCTCCTTCTGCTTGCGGCTGGGAAGGCAGAAGGGGCACAAGTGGAGCAGGTTTCTAGGTGTAGGACAGGAGGAGATGTGTTTGGAAGGCCCGAGAATGCTGTGCGCAGGCTGTCTCTGGGGCACCGTTGCTTTATGCGGCCATTTGCTATTTGTTTCCATTGTCACCTTTAATCCCAAGGGTGGGGATGGACTGCACCTTCCTCAAAACTCCCTCAGCCCTGGGGCACACGCCTGGCATGAAGTGTGGGTCTGCAGTCTACCTGCAGATCTTCGTATGCCTGTCTGGTGCCCCACCCATATCCTCTGACTGACCCTTTGGCGGTGATTGGTTTTTGTTTCAGCCACCGAAACCCTCTAGTCCGGAAATGCACCGCCGAGCACCTCTCAACCGTCCTGGAGCAGATCGGAGCCGAGAAGCTTCTCTCGGGCAGCAGGGACAGCATAGACATGCTGGTGCACACGCTGGTGAGGCTGGCCCAGGACTCCAACCAGGACACCAGGTGGGCTGGCGCCGGGGCCCCGGAGTAGCCGCGGCTTCCCTGGGGTCATGCAAAGGGACAGTGAGATGGACGCAGCTGTGTCCTTCCCTTCTGGCTGTTGTCCTGTCTCTCCCTCACCCCAGTGTCATAGCAGGCCCTTCATGATGTACTTAGTCCCCTACACCCCCCGCCCCGGCCTGACTTACAGTTATTCTTGTTTCCACACACCCAGCCTCATTCTTTTTTCAAGGTGTTTCATGAGCATTAATTTTGTTCTTATAGCCACAGTGGTAAATAAGAAAAATTAAACCCTTGTCTTGAAGCTCACCTCCTAGTTGTGGGAGATAGATAATAAGTAAACAGTGTGATCATTTTAGACACATGAGGGACTTGAGGGTCAGAGGCTGGGAAGATGGAATGAGGGATGGGGGGAGAGCTCACACCTGGCCAGCTGGACTGAGGCCTGTCTGAGGATCGGGGTGCATGATCAAAGCAAAGGAAATGGACAAAGGCTGCTGGAGGGGTGCAGCTTGGTGTGCAAAGAAGATGATGGCCAGGTGTAAGGGGGCACTCTGAGTCAGGGGCATAGTGGTCAGGAGAGACCACAGACACCTCAGATGCCAAGGTCAGAGGTTGGGATTTGGGGTCCTGTGATGGGATGGGGTTTTTTAGTAGGAGCCTGAGGAGGCATTGCAGGATTTTAGGTGGGAAAGTAAGAGGATCGATTGCCTTTCAAAGCAAGGGCAGAGGTTAAATCGGTTCTGCCTGTCAGTTTAGAGCAAGCCATCACCTCCTCTTTTGGGTGTGAGTGTGAGGCTCTATCCCCACCTGAAGGGGCCCACGTGCAGCTGGTGGGCTGCAGAGGCCACACACACATGTGTCACCCACTCCCCACTCTGTGTGCTTTGTCTGTCATTCGCCACCGTGGAGATGGGAGCTGTGAGCACCTGACCCACGTATGTCTCGACCCCCAGGAGTGGGGGCTGGGGCTGTCCAGTGTGCAGGCTGCTTATCCTCCCTCAGGCTAGCTGAGGTGCCTACGCCCTCATGGCCTCACTATTTTGTGGAAGTATCTGGATTTCTAATTTTTATCAATCTAATGGATAAAACTGACAGTGAATTGTGTTTTTTTTTTTTTTGTCTTTTATTTTTTTGAGACAGGGTCTCACTTTTGTAGTTCAGGTTGGCCCTGAGCTCAACCTTGAACTCACAGCAATCCTCCTGCCTCTGCCTCCCAAGTGCTACAATTACAGGCATGAGACACCATGCCTGGCATTGTGGTACGTAGTTCTGATTGCTGGTGGGCGTGAGTCTCCATGTCCAGCATCGTTATATGTGGTTACCAAGAGTTGAACCTAGGCCCTTGCACTTGTGAGGCAGGCACTGCAACCCTCAGCTAAATTCCTAGCCCTGCAGCAAATTGTTTTGAAGTGAAACTTTTCCTGATTACTGAGTCTGTTTGTTTGTTTGTTTCATAAAAAACCTCTCTGGCTGCTCAGTGGAGGATGGCTCGGTGGAGGCGGACAGCAAGCAGATAGGGGAAAGTGGAGGGCTTGGTGCACTGTGAAGCCGCAGCCAACAGCAGATGGGGCCGAGGGCTTCACAGACAGAAAAGACGACTCTCGGGTTTTTACAGAAAACAACTGAGCGAATGATGGGGCTGCTTGCTGAGATGAGGCACGTCGGTGGAGAGGAAGGTTCTAGATTGTTTTTCTGTCCTCTTGGCAGAGGAGGAAGTCAAGACCTCAGGTGACCAGAGTGAGGCTGCTTTCTGGCCTGAGGTTCCTCACTTTGGATGATGCTGACGACGTTTCATTTTCCCTCTTGGAACCTTGTGCATCTAGGTTGGGTTGTGCGTCCCTGGGCTCTGGTTGATCCGTGGCGCTGGCGCCGTGTCTCCACCCTGCCCACAGTGTGAGTGCAGGTGACTGACGAGTATCTTTAGTAATTTAGCTTCTTCTGTTTCTGGCTTTCACCTCTCTCATTTCGAGCCGTCTGCACACGTTGATGGTTCCCCATCTCTTTCTCCAGCCCGGACCCTTTTCTTTCTCTAATATTCTAGAGGACCTGTCCTCAAATGTTCCTTTGTTGTCCTCAGTGCAAAGGGTTCCTAAAGAAACCCATTGTTTTCTCCCGAGTCTGCTTGTCAGCTCTTACAGTTGTATCAAGTCACCATTATTTACCACCCACAGTGCAAGACATGGACGCTTATACTTCCCTGAGCCTAAGATACATTTTTCTCCACATTATAATTTCAAAATCGACATGTGTCCTGTGTCATGCTCACTCACGGTTGGCTAGGCAGTGACTCTGACTTGCATTTTATTATTCACACATTTGCAAACGTGGTGGTTGTTGCTGGTATAAGCTTTGGAATTAAATTTGCATTGTAGAAACTGTAGTGTACCCCTTTCTTTGCTTGCAAACCTTTTGACTCATTTTCAGAAATCATTTTGGATACTCTGCAGAGAATCATTGAGTTCCATTCCAATTTTAAATGTCTTAGAAATATTATACTATTATTTGGCATCAAAATGAAACGTTGTTATGTATGAGAAGAGGCATGGAAATAGGACAGAATGACATAAATTAGACATCAAGGAAGCAAATATTATTGGTGGAAGAACCAAAGTTCCACCCTTTATTGCAAAGTAACCACCAAAAACTTGACCTGATATGAGGAAGGAAAACATACAAGTAAGGCCACTTTCTGGACATGGCTCATGTCTAGAAGGCAGTGGAAATTGCCAGAATTTTCTTTTTCTGTTTTTCTTTAGTGAAAAATAAAGTGATGGTACAGTTTGCAATCAGTAGATTTTTAGGTTGAGTGAAATGTGGTGATCTAGGTGCCTCTTGCTCCATGCCTGACCAGGTGCAAAATCCTGCAGTTTCAGTCCTGTTAGCAGCTCTTGGGTGCAGCTACCCTTAGTGATCCCATTGTTCTGCCTTATTTTGGGTCTTTGTCTCTTGCCTGGGCTGTAGCGCCCTAACTATTCTCCTTCGCCCCTGCCTTGCCCCACCTATTTGCCTTCCTCACCAGTGCCATTTTGATGCGTGCATATCGGCTCATTCCTCAGCTCCCCAGGGCCTGCAGCCCTTATCCTGACTCCCCCGTGTCTCCCTGAACAGGATCCCACCTTGTTCTCCAGCCTGTTCTCTCCCTGTGTTGAACCTCTGTTCACTGGTCTCCAGCTGTACCCTGTTCATGTGTCAGACTGTGTTAGGAGCCCTGGCACGGCCCTGCTCCTCCTGCCTAGTCCCTAGTCCCACCTTACTTGTGGCATACTCATCCCATGAATCCCAAACCTAGAATCACTTTCTCTGTAAACTCCTGGATTCCCTCCCCCAACTGCCACTGCAGCGAGGTGGAGCTGACCAGTGCCCCACTCCATGCTGTCGCATTGAATGCTTCCTTGGACTTCTGAATTTCCCATATTAGAAAGAAGTCAGATCCATGTCAGCAGAATATTGAATAGTTAAATGGATGCTTGTAATGGGTTTTAAATGACATAGAGAAAATTAATTACAAAGTGAAATGACTGAATGCATACACATATAATTCTGCTATCAAATAAAATGTGTATGCATGGAAAACAGACTATGAAAATGCCTTTTCTTTTTACAGTACTGAGGATTAAGCCAGCACTTTTAATTTTTTAAAAAAATTTGAAGGTCTTGCTAAGTTACTAAATTTTGCAGGCTGGACTTGAACTTGCAATACTCTTGACCCAGCCTCCCAGAGTACTAGGATTTTAGGTAACCATACCTGGCTGAAAAAATGGAAACTTTAATAGTAATTGTTTTCTTGGTAATAGCATTATGGATGATATTCATCTTTTAAGAATCAATTTATTTTTGAGACAGAGTCACATTTTGTACTTCATGCTGGCTCTGAGCTCACTATGTAGCCCAGGCAAACCTCAAACTCACAGAAATCCTCTTGTCTCTGCTTCCCAAGTGTTGGAATTACAGGCGTGAGCACAATGCTTAGTATTGTGGTATGTGGTTACTGGAGATCGAACTCAGGACCTTGTGCTTGCAAAGCAGATGCTGGAACCACTGAGCTAAATCCCCGGCTGTAAGAATCAATTTTTTATTTTTATTTTAATTTTTTTAGACAGGGTCTCACTTTTGTAGTTCAGGCTGGCCCTGAGCTCAGCCTTGAACTCACAGCAATCCTCCTGTCTCTGCTTCCAGAGTGCTGGGATTACAGCGTGAACCATCATGCTCTGCACTGTGGTGTGTGGTTCCGATTGCTAGTGGGCATGAGTCTCCATGCCCAATATTGTTGTATGTGGTTACCAGGGATTGAATCCGGGCACTTGCACTTGCAATACAGGTGATGGAACCACTGAGCTAAATTCCTAGCACTAAGAATCAATTTTTAACAGTGTAGGGATTGCTTTCATAATTAGAAAAAGCATTAATGCCTTTCAAATGTAAGTTAGGAAACTCATTTAAAGCTGTAGAGAAAAATTACCATGTATTTCTATGCTCTTCTTTCATCTTGCTCCTTCTCCCACGGCAGGTTTTATGGCCGGAAGATGGTGACTGTCTTGATGGCAAATGCCAAGTTCGATGCGTTTCTGAAGCAGTCGCTTCCATCTCATGACTTGCGGAAGGTCATGGCGGCCATTAAGCAGCGGGTAAGCTGGTGGCATCGAGTGCAGTCTTCCAGGGTGGGGTCAGAGTGGAGCCGCTGGCCCTGTGAGGACCAGCGGGTGGGGACTGGATCCCTCCAGTCCTGCTGGGAGGTAATGTGATCCTTCCCGTGTGCTCCTTCCTGGCCCAGCTCTCATTGCCTATGTTCCTTGAGCTCCCTGAGCCTCCACACCTTCCTGTGTTCAGTGGGGATCTTGGCCTCAGTCTCAGCCGCCCCCAGGGCTCTGGAAGGCTCAACTGTGACCTCTCTGGAGCTGTCCCAGGGGGATGGGTTATTCCTTTTGTCAGGGCTAGGGTGCTGGCTTGTTCCCTGGAGAGATGCTCCTTTTGGCTTAAGTTCTGCGTGTACTTTTCTAGGGACTGGAAGATAACCATGAACTTCCCTCTGCCAAAGGCCGCAAGGTATCAAGGAGTCTGGTGGCATGTGAGAACGGACTGCCCACTGAGGAGGGGTATGGCTGCCCTTGTCTCTCTGGGGCTCATGTCTAACTCTGCCTGAAGAGGCACCTTGCTTCTCCGAGGCCCTGGGTTGATTTGGGGTGTGGCTGAGACCTACTCCGTTCAGCAGTAGGAATGGATGGATTTATAGGATGTATCCTCCACCCACATCTTGGGCAGGCCAAATGCTGGGCTTGAGAACATCCACCAATAGAGTTGGTTCCTGTGGTCTCAGCCAAGGGAGTGCCATTCTGTTATTACAAGTGCCAGGTGGCATTGGTCAGGGTCTCAGCCCTCACTTAGATCAGCAGGCCCTTTGGCTGGAATGGCTAGCTTGGAGGCAGAGCCAGAGCACTTCGGACTAGAAGGTCTGGCGGGAGTGCTGGAGGCTGGTGCTGGGAGCATCTAGGAGCCAAGCAGGAATCCGGTGATTATGCCTGTGCTTCAGATTTAGATTTTTCTGCAGTACCTTGGGGCAATCATCTCCGACTCCTTAGCAGGGTGCAGGTAAAGCCCACCTGTAGGAAGTGGTACAGGTCCTGGTACTCTCCCTCTCGGCTCTCTCAGCCAGGCCAGCAGCTCCTGCCCTCTGTACCCTTTCTCCCTGCCGTGCCTTTCTTCATGTTGCCCAGTCTTCACTTAGAACATGGTTGTTGATTCTACACGAGTCCCCTGCCTGGTACCTTCCCCCCGTGGTGCTGTGACACTCTGTCCCATGTTCTCAGAGTGGCAGCTGCCTTTGTCCTCTGTAACTCCACCCCTCTGGTCCACGAGTTCCTCAAGGCAAAGGCCATGTTTCTTACCTGGTTGTCAGAATGCAGCACAACTGGTAAATGACAGTGTCGGATGTGGGCACGACAGCAGATGGATGGTGCTGGGTCTTGTTTAGTGGGACCTTGGTGTAGGGCGTGAACTCAGGGACTCTGGCTTTGAATGCAGACTGGGAGACAGGAGGCCTGTGGTGGCTGCCGTCATCCTTGCTAGAATAGCCATGGGGACTCTGATGGGTATGTGACCCAGGGTCAGGAAATGGGGCCTCTTAACATCCTCCGGGTCCTAGAGGGGTGGGCACAGCCTGCCCGACCTGGGGCAGGAGTTAGGCACTGGGAAGAGGTGGGAAGAGGCTTCCAGGATTCCCAAGGCCAGTGTCCCAGCAGCGCATACAAGAGAACTGGTGGGAATTGAGCATGGGTGACACAGGTGTCTCTGCCCACCAGCCAGTGACAGGAGCGTGGGCTGGGTGGCATGTTCATCAGCTGGGGCTCTTCCCGGGCTCAGACCCTCCTTCCCCCCAGGTTGGGATCCAGTGGCCCGTGGCTGGCAGCGCACTCCTCCCTGCGGGGTGGCGTGGAAATAGCAGAGCAAGTGCGGGAGCTGACGAGGCTGCTGGAGGCCAAAGAGCACCAGTCTCGCGTGGAAGGCGTGGGGCGGCTCCTTGAGCACTGTGAGGCCGAGCCGGACCTCATCATGGCCAACCTGGTCCAGGTGAGTGCCGCTCACCTCTGCCCTCTCACCTATCTCTCCGAGTGGGCGCGGCTTCAGTTTGGGAAACTGAACCAGGACGGATGTTGTGCCAGAACCCTCAGGGCCGCAGGAGCCACAGAGACTCTTGCCTTCCACTTGGCCTTTGTGATGCCAAAGGCCTACCTGGATGTAGCCAGGGCTAAGCACACCTTGGGAATTCTCAGCCTGTGGCACTCTTGTCCCTCTGGCTCTGGGTTTCTGTTCTCTCAATAGGTCTTCGAAGCTTTTACCCCAAGGCTGCAGGATTCCAACAAGAAAGTGAACCAGGGGGCGCTGGAGTCCCTCTCCAAGATGATCCCCCTCCTGAAGGACAGCGTGCGTCCCGTACTGCTGTCTCTCATCCTTGCTGTTGCAGACAACCTCAATTCTAAGAACTCAGGGATTGTTGCCGCCGCCACCGCTGTGCTGGATGCCATGACAGACAGCCTGGGTGAGCCCCACTGTGCCCCCTAAGCTCCCGAATTAACATAATGGTGAATGGCACTGGTTGGTTCTCGGCGAAAGGTTTCCTTGGAGGCTGTCAGGGCTGACATTGGCTTTCTGGGGCCCATGAGGCTCTTGGCTGAGGCTTCTCTGTGCCACTCACCTGGGCCTTGGGTGGTGTACAGGGGCAGTGACATGGAGACAGATGGCCTGGCCTCTTCATAGCTGTGCCAGTGGGTTAACTCTGGGCCACACAGCCTCTCAGAGGGCGAGTGAGGAGTGCCGGACAAGGCCTAGACGCCACTCGGTGATGGGTGGGAGGGAGGACGGAGAGCTGGAAAAGGGACTAAAATTAAAATAAAACAAAAGTAAAGGGGCTATGGAGGAGACAGCAGGAAAAGCGAGGGCCTCTCGCCTCCTGTGTGCTTTGCTGCATCATATTCGTTCTCCAGCGTGAGGTGGGATTCTCAGCGCATCTGTCTGTCCTTTTCTCTCATAGGAGATACTGGAGTTTCTCATATGTAGATGAAAGTGCACTGGGGGAGCGGTACCTGGGTGGCCTTATGTCCCGGCCGGTGGGCTGAGGTTTTACTCACAGTCTCACCGCCATAGCGGAGCCCATGACCTAAACACTCGGTTCATTTGCTTTGTCGTTGTGTGTCCCCACCAGCGCAGGGCTGGACACACCTCTGGGCACATCGCCCCTCTGCCACCTCCCTGCCGGGCCCAAGTCCAGATGCTAGGACTGGGACAGCAGCTGTGTCCTTGGCAGAGCCACCAGGAGGAGTTACAGTTACAAATCAAAGGCCTGGTCAAGCCCTTCTCTGCCTTTTAAGTTCATAAATATTGTCAATTTCCACTTTTCATCTCGGAGGGAATTTATGATTTGCTGAGTTTGTTGCTGAAGAATAAACAATATAAATCCAGCTCTAAATTATGGCTTGTTCTCAGCGCTGCTCTAGGTGAGTGAGATCGTTGTTGCCAATAACCGCAGCTCTTGGTAAATCATTGTGGGCCTTGGATTTATTGAGAAAGCCGGCACCAAGCAGAATGGGCTTTAGATATTTGAGGAGGATGAGCTCCCACAGCAGGGGAGGGGAGTTTTAAATCTTCTTCCCCCGGGCACCTCAGTTTCTGCTCTCTGCCACTGGGCTGGTCTCCTTGGGCATGGCAGAGCCTGGAGCTTTGGGCTATAGAATCTGGTGTCTCCCATGGTCTTCTCTACCTGGGCTCACCAAACCCATCTGGGCTGGGCATCCTGAAAAGCAGGGCACTTGGGCAGGGTCTGTATATTAGTCCTATTTCTATTGTTGTAATGAAATAGTTGAGGCTGGATACTTTCAAGGAAAAGAGGTTTTCTTAGACTGAGAGCGTGACTTTAGCTTCTGCTCAGCTCCTGTGGGGAGGACCTCCTGGCAGATGGTATCACAGAGGTGAGAGTAGATGAAGATGGACTCCATGGTGAGACAGGAAGTCAGAAACCAGGTAGGGCATCTTTTCTCTTTATAATAACTCAGTCTCCTGGGAACTAACATGGGCCTTGGGGCCATGAGCCCAGTTACTTCCCTCGAGGCCTGTCCTCTTAAAGGCTCCTTTACCTCCCCATTTTGCACACTGAGGACCAAACTTCCAACACAGGAAAGATCTTCAGGGAAACAAACCACGTCGGAATCCCGGCGGCCTGCTGTTGTGATCTGACCACAGCGTGAGGCAGGGTTGCTGCTGCCCGGGAGATGCCACCGGCCCTGCCTCCTTCCTGGGTCAGGATCTCCTCGTTGGCTTCTCCACCCGCTACTCAGGCCCTGTGGTTTGGGAGAGTGGAGGCTGGTGTGAGGCAGCTGTTCTCTCTGACCTGTTGGTCAGCGTGCAGGTTGGAGTGGACTGGTGCATTACCGTAATGGGGAGCATGGCTCCCCTAAATCCCTGGCTCAAGGCACCCATGGAGCCCCTGGCTGGATACAGTGCACTGTCTTGGCTGGAGGTGATCTTGTACATGTGGTAAGGAGCAGTCTGGACCCGATGGCTTTGCTCTGTGCCACACCCTCTCATCCAATCAACAAAAAGAATTGTTTTTTAAAGTTAAAATCTTAATGATGAAGAGGCAAACTGATTTCTACATCTGTGGAGGTCACAGGTGAAAGGATTTAGGCTAGAATTCATGACTGGTGTCCAGTTATCCCCAGGAATGGCTGTTGTCCACCTGGAGTGCTCTGTGCCTGGGCCTCAGGGACAAATTGATGCAAACAGCCTTCCACAACCCGGGGCTGGGGCGGTTGGAACAGGAGAGCATAGCCTTCCTAGATCCCTTAAGATGAGCCAGGTGGTTCTAGAGGTGTCCGTGGGTGAGGATGGGGGAAGCTTAGTCCCCAGGGCTCTGCCTGGAGGTGGCTTGGACAGAGCTTTCTCTGACCCTGCTTCATGTCCACCTGGAGGCTTTTGGGCTCCAGGACTGGGAAATTCTGCGAAATGCTTAAATGTGGAAAGTCCCAAAGCTTTGGCTCGGCGCGTTGTTTTTTGTTTCTTGCTAACCGGGTGGCCAAGGGATCTGGAACAATTCAAGGGAGGTCATCAAGTCCCTTCCAGCACCAAGTGCAGATGGCACAAGCGAAGGAGTGGTGGGCCTGCCTAGTGAGCCTCGGGAGATGTCCCTCCTTGGGTTTCGTAGTGAGTGCCAGCTGGACTCGTCACCGAAGTCACTGCTTCCAGTCCCTGGGTTTTCCTGAGGGTAGGAGGGGCTGAGAGGTGCTGAGGGTTTCTGCTACTGTCCTCTTCAGGGGGTGAGAGAGGAGCAGTGTCAGCAGCCACCCCCCGCCCCCTGATCTCTGCCGTTGTCCCCAGTCTTTAGCCTTCAGGTCTCTCCAGGCTTCAGGCTCTTCTGTGGCGTTTTTCCTGCTCAACGCTGAGAACTTGTCTCAGGGCCATTATTCTGGGGCTTCACTAAGTTTCTGATCACACTGGTTGGCCCTGTCTTTGGGCTCTGTTATTGGGCGAGTGACAAAAGAAAAGCCCCTATGTGTGGCTGAGGCTCAGCCTCTCCCAGGTGACCTTCACTTCAGGCTTCCCCGGAGCGCTCTAATTTAGTCCAGCCCGCGGCCAGAGCTGGAGACAGCAGATAAGCGTGGGGGAGGGGCTTCAGATCCGCTCCTCTGTTTTGCTCTCAGTATTTAAACTTATTACTTTATGTAAATCATATGGCCGAACTTACATTGTCAGTGGAATTAAAAATTCCCCATGATGCTTCTCCCTGGTACCGGCTGCTCACCATATCTGTATCTTCTATTTTTGGTCTACACTTATACCCCTCTCCCCAGTTAAAACCACGATGTGAATACAATTTTGATTTTGCTTCTTTAATACTATCTACCTTCTCATGCTATTATATAGTCTTTCTAGTTAATTTAAAAATATAAAATCTATTTCAGCACTATAAAAGTCAGTTATTAATTAATGGCAAAATGGAAAACGTGAAGCATTTGAGAAGAAAAAACTCAAGTGAGTTCCAACTGCTAAGAGAAGGCACTATTAACATTTAGCATTCTTGATTTTAGACTATTTTTCCGAGTATATCTGTGCACATAACTGTGATCATGAGTTTGACTTTGCACCCTGCTTTAAAGAAATCAGAGAATGAACGTTTTCATCTGATCACATTCTCGAGTCCCTCTTGGCAGATCCATCCTGTACTGCCGGCACTTTTCTGCCCCCATCTGTTCCTGGTCTTAGCAGCCATGGAGGCTGACGCTCATTACAGCATACTGAGTGTGTGGCTTGCTGTGGGGAGTCCCGCTGGACTCCAGTCTATGTTGCCATTGTCCATGCTGCCATGTTATTTTGTGTTGTTTTGAGACAAGGTCTCACTGTGCCGTTCAGGCTGGCCCTGAACTCAGTAGGTAGCCCAGGCTGGCCTAAAATTTGGAGTGATCCTCCTGCCTCTGCCTCCTGAGTGCTGGGATTACAGGTGTGAACGTGGTCCATTCTCTCTTCCTTCCTTTCCTTTTTTTTTTTTGAGACAGGGTCTGTCTTTGTAGTTCAGACTGGCTCTGAGCTCAGCCTCAAACTCACATCACAGCAACCCTCCTGCCTCTGCCTTCCAAGTGCTGGGATGACAGGTGTGAGCCACCACACCCAGCACTGTAATATGTGGTACTGATTGCTGCTGGGTGTGAGTCTCCACACCCAGTATTGTATGTGGTTACTGGGGAATTGAACCTGGGCCCTTGTGCTTGCAAGACAGGCGCTGGAACCACTGAGCTAAATCCCTGGCCCTCTTCCTTCCTTTCTTGTGTGCTTGAACAAGTTAAAGACTCTTCTTTGCCCTCTGGATGGGGCTTTTGCAAACAGCAGAGATAAACATGTGCATGGGGAACTTAGCGAGGCAAACAGGAATTAGCTCTTAGCTGGATCTGTGGCCATGTGGAGAGTGGTATCACAGAGTGATATCACCTTGGGAGAGGTGGGAATATTTGGGTCTGACGGACAGTCTGGTCCTGAGACGTGGGCTCCTGCAGCCCAGTGCTATGGTTTGGATGGTTCCCTGTAAGACCCAGGTGAAAGGGAATAGCATTAGAGGGGGCTGAGAGGTAATCCTGTTAGTCAGCCAAAGGTGGTCAGGTCATCGGGTGTGGCTCATTTCTCAGAATAGATTAATAAAGGTCTTGCAGGGAGTGGGTTACTTATGGTAGGGGTAGGTTCCAGGTAAAAAGAAAGATGGCTCTGTCTGTCTCTGTCATACACAGTGTTTGCCCTCTGTCTCCCACCCCTGATGTCTATTCTTGGCCTTTGGAACCCTGCGCCAGAAAAACCTGTATTGTTTATCAACTACCCAGAAGGCAGCTTTTCTCTTACTGCAGCAAAAAATGGACTCAGACACCAGGATGCACTTGCTGGGCTACTTTGGTGGCAGAGTTTGGGGCTCTTCCCCTCTGCTCCCAACAGGTGTGGGCAAGTCCTCTAGCCACACCCCTCACACTGAGAGAGGCCTCAGTTCCTGCCCCACCTGGACTGAATGGTGCCATGACTTCTGGGGTTGCAAAACACCAGGAGCTGGGCGTGCCGGGGCTTCTGTGGTTCGGTTTGTGGCACAGGTGCGGTGGAGATGAAAGGAGGGCCGGCCCGGTGAGGGTGCAAGGTTAGCACAGCTGTCTCAGAAAGGGCGGCTTTCCTCACCTTGCTGTCTGTGAGGAGGGCGGGTCTCCATGTTTAACAGTGTGAGAAGCCGTGAGATAGCAGGTAGAATGGGGAGGCAGGAGCGGCTTCTCCATTCAGCATCTGTGGGACCCTGCTGGAGTGCAGCCCAAGCACCGGGACCTTTACGTCGGTTCCGGCCCATGGGAGAGTTCACCACCGGCGGTTCAGTTCGGGCTCATGCTGGTGCTCTGTTCAGATGCAAGCTGGGAGAGTCTCATCCTGGGTGCGGTGCTTCGCCCGTGGGTATGGAGCTGGGTGTGGCTGCAGGGTCGGTGGCACTGGGCAGAGAGAAGGCACTGGGACAATTTAAAAAAAAAAGAGGCTCAAATTGAGCGCAGTGACAAGTCTGTAATCCTAGCTCCCGGGCAGCTGAGAAATGGATTCTAAATTCAAGGCTGGGATGGGGAACTTAGCAAGAGTCTCCACATTTAAAGGGGGCTGGGCACACAGCTCAGTGGTAGAGCAGCACTACAGGAAAAAGAGAGGGAGAGACAGATAGATTTGAAATCGCTCTTTCCCCTCGACTTCCTGCAAGGTGCCTGGGGCATGTGGAGGGTAAACTGCTACTTAGACATATGTTTGTTCCAGACCTCACACTTCCGGGGTTACAAACAAGATGGACATCAGGCTTAGGTGGTGGAGTTACGTACGAAATATTAAGGGGTACTTGTGTCCCCTCAAGCTGCAAATCCCTTCCCATCCTATGCCAGCCAGACACTTCTGCTCCAGACAAGGCAGGTGTCCTGGGTCTGGGGCACAGACCTTCACTGTGGAATGGAAGAAGGCCAGGCAGATGAGTCAAGGTTGTCACCTTGCTTTCAGACCTCGGGCTCTAGTTACAGGAGCCTGGAGCTTCCCAGCCTGGGCTGGGTTCATGTCTACAGTGTCTGTTTTCAAAGGGGCCTCAAAGGAAATGGGGGAGGGGGGCAGTTAAAGGACCATGTCTTAATTCCCAGATCCATGCCCATTACCTAAATGGTGAGTGTGGAGATAAACAGCCTAATGTTGTAGGGCATCTGTTGGTTAGACCCCAAGTTCAGGCTTTGAGGAGAGCACTACCTTCTGAATTCTAACTGCAACTCTTTTTAAAATTTTTTGTGGTACTGGGGATTGAACTCCAGACCTTGTGCTTGTGAGGCATGCAAGTGATGCCACTGAACTACATTCCCAGACTGCCAGAGTCTTTTCACTGAGTGATAGCCCCATCCCTTTTTATTTGAGATAAGGTTTCACTAAGGTACTAAGTTTTACAGGCTGGAGTTGAACTCGTGATCCTCCTGCCTCAGCCTCCCAGGGTCCAAAGTACATTTACCATGATTCCTGGTTCTAACCCCCAACTATCTATTAACTTTTGTGGGACTGTAGTTCAGTGTCCTTAAAACTATATTTATATACCCACATATGTATCTATCCATCTCTGTCATCTGTCTGCATGTCTACCTACCATTCATCAACACTTTTTCACCCCAAGCCTCATGGCGACTTTGAGAATCACAGACAATACAAACCAGACCCATGGAAATCAATGCAGCCTGCTTGGGAGCCAGTCACTCTCCTCAAACACCCTGTGTCCACTCGCTCTTCAGAATGGCCCCACCGTGACCTAGAGAAATTAGATCAGCTTCCTGGCGGGCTTCTCCTTGTGTAGGTGTGTGGTCCCTGGACAGGGACTTAGCCCCGCGCTTCGCAGCCTCTGACGCCTCCGTCTCTTGCAGACCACCTCTGCCTCCTCCAGGCGTTTGCGGGGCGCGTGCGCTTCCTGAGTGGCCGTGCGATGCTGGACATCACAGGACGCCTGTCGGGTGAGCCCCTCTCCCTGCCAGTGGCCCCTCTTCCCCTCCCAGACCTGAAATGATCCCACAGATTGCTGAAAACTTTTGATCATTTGGTCTCTGTGACACTGGAGGAGGGATGCCTATAACCAGATAGTTCCTGAGAAATTGTCACACGTCTTCCTCTAGCCCATCACGTGCCTCTGTGCGAATCAGAAAGAGTCAGGTAGATGCAGCTGCTGAGTGCGTGGCATGCCTGGCGAACAGCACTTTGGTAAGAAGCTGCCCCTCTGTGGGTTGGCAAACAGCCCAGGCTGGGTTTCAATGCCACTTGGCCCTCGGCCAGATGCTGCCTTAGCTTGGGTCTCTGCTTCATTCAGGCAGATGTCTCTTAGCAATCTGATTTCTCCTGGGTCTGCAGAAGTCACCAGAGGTTTCATTCCAGGATCAGCCCCTGCTCCCAGGGCCCTTGAGGAGGCAGCATGGAAAGGCCCAGGCTTTGGGGTCCACGGGCCCATCTGTTGTCCACCCACACTGACCTTGGGCGGGTTTTACTATCATTCTTGCTTGTCAAATCCTCCTCCCCATCTTGGGAGGGCCCTGTCTCTGGAGGAGGCGGGAAAACCGAGTCTCTCCCTATCGCCCCAAAGATCCCCTAAAATGCAGATGCATCATGTCACAGCCCTGCTTAAACTCAAGGGGCTTCTGCACTGCCTCATACCTTGGATCCTGTAACCCTGAGAATAGCCCCACTAGGAGGATGTGGGTTCTGTGGGCCACCTTTTGCTAGAGATAAAGTAAAGGGGGCACAGAAAAGCTAAGAGCCCAAGATCCCTGGCGAGTCACCCAGGATCTGCTCTCAGGAGTCTGGATGCCATGAGGCAGGGAGTCCTGGGGCGAGAATGGACCTGTGGTGCCAAGACTGCTCAGGGGACCCGGCAAGGGACCCAGCAAGGAACCCTTTTCTGTTGCTTCAAATCAGTCTTCTCTGAGGAAAACCTTCCTCTCCTTGTGAGGCTGACACAGGGGGCCCTGGGGGGGGGGTGTAGCCTTATATTTTTCACCCACTGTAATTTTTTTTCTACTTGGAAGAGACCTCCAAAGCAAGAGTTTCTCCAGAGCTCTTCTGCTAACTTGGTGTGAGCTAGGCACAGAGAAGAAAATTTCCTTTGACACAAAGCAAGGACTAATAATAGCACAGCTTAATAGGGTAAATCTTTTGCTAATTACTCCAGCTGCCTTTTAAGCTTGAGTTGAATGGGGCTCACTCCTTCACCATGGCTCCCAGAGGGGCTTCTGTGCTTTTGCCAGTTTGAGAGACCAACCCAGCTAGCCTGTGACCTCCACATGCCTGTGCCTGTGACCGCGGTTCTGAGGCAGCCGGAGTTCTGTCAGCCTGGAAGACGCGGGCCGTGCAGCGGAGCTGGGCGGGTGGAGGAAGAGGCAAGACGAGTGGGGAGGAGGCTCTGGTCCGGGCTCTGTGAGCCTCCTTGCAGTGGAGGGGGATTGTCCTTACTATTTTTATTATGGTAAAACACGCATCGTGTAAAGTTTACTCTCTGAACCAGTCGGAAGTGTACAGTTCGGTGGCATTCAGCACGTTCACGAGGCTGTACCACGTGCCGGCATTTCCTTCTTTCAAAGCTGAGTGATAGTCCATCAAATGTGCGGACCACATTTTGTCTGTTTGCACATCCACCTCGGGACACACGGGTTGCTTTGGTGTTCTGGTTCTTGTGAGTAGCGCTTCTATGAACATAGGTGCGCACGTATCTCTTCACGGTCTCACTTTTTTTTCACAGATGAGACTACATGATTTGGGAAAACACTGACTTATAGTTGTTTGGTGTAGGTAGCCGGTCAGGATAATTCGGCCTCTTTCTGTCCCTTCTTGCTGCTCCAGCCCCCTGGTCCTCACCGTGAGGCTGGCAGGGGCCACTTGTCTGCCTTTCTGGTCACTGTGTTCTTCCTGTGCAGCCTGTATCAATCCTAGAGAACATGACCCTCAGCCCTTTGCGGCCAGTGAGCCTCTTTCTGTCCCTACTACTAGTCGCTGCTTGGCTAGGTTGACCTGGAGGGTACAGTCTTGCCTTCCAGAGTGTCAGGCTGGACAGAGCAGGGCCTGGGGCCATCTTGTCTGGTTTCCCACGGTCCCAGGCTGGCTCTGAAGTCAAAGGGGCCCCCTGGGCTCTTGGGGGCTGGATGGTTTTCAGCTGATGAGGGAAGGACAATTGACTGTTTCAGAAAAATAAAAGTGAAACTTCCATCTGGACTCAGATGTGGAAACTAGAGACTGGGGCGTAGCATAGGGTGCAGGCTTTGGAGTCAAGGCACTTGGTCTCTGTCCTCAGCTGCCTGTACTAAAGCAAGTACAGGCCCTTGCTGGGCCTTGCTTCCCACTCTGTACAGTGGGCTGGTGTCCTTCCTCTCAGGGTACCAGAAAGATGAAACGGACCCACCCCTCAAATCTGTGAGCCTCAGACTCAAGCAGTTTGTGGAGCGCGGCCCAGCCCGTGTCACCTGCTGGGCCCCGTGAGTCCACACTGCTCTCTCACAGTTTTCCTGCCCAGAGCTCACCCTGGGCAGGATGCCAGACAGGCACCATCAGCACTGACACGCTGACAGTAACTTGGCTGCACTACCCCTGGTGACATGGGGTGCAGGGTGGGCCAGGTGCTGGGTATTCTTGGGTTTAGGGGGTTGTGGGCCGGAAGGTCAGATTGGAGGCTTGTCACTGGAGCAGAGGGCCTCTGCAGAGCTTGGTGCTACACAGACACATTGCATGCTGGGGACACCATCTCTGGCCTTATCCCTGGCCAGCTGTTCAGTGTGCAGAGGCTTCATTTGAGAGCTTTTCTCTGCAATTGTGTGGGCTTTCATAGGCGGCGATGTGTCTATGCAGTACTAACATTAGATTTGTCACCTGCCTGCCTTAAGGTAGACACTTGACATTAGTGACCGAATTACTAGCAACCTTGAGAGCTTGGTTCACCATTGTCAGCCTTACTTTACAGGTGCAGAAAAGGCTCAGAAAGGTGAGCATCCTTTTGAGGGTCATGTGGCTCAGACAGCAGAGGTGGGGTTATAATTGAGGTGTCAGCCTCTTTTCTGTCCCCGTCATGACTGCCCTGGACATCTTGCACTTTGGTCTTTGCATGCCCCTTTTTATGCCAAAAACTCAAAATTGTGTTGGTGCAGATATGAATATCAGTGAGGCTGGATATATTTATAGATCTTCTTTTGATGATAAAATAAATTAAAACATTTAAATGCACTATGATTTAATGGGCTGCTGGCCTTTGGAAGACAGAGTTGGTGCCCGAGAGAGGGCAGGGAGGGAAGACTGTGTCCAGCTCCAGTGACCCTCTATCTTTTCTCTCTGACAGAGCTGGTGGCCTCAGTTTACCCTCGGAAACCTCAGGCTGTGGAGCACCATGTCCTCCCTGTGCTCTGGTACTTCCTTAGCAACATGACCGGAAGTGGCACCCTGCCAGGGCGTGGTAGGAATGTCCGCATGGTGGTGTGCCAGCTGTCCAGGACCCTGCAGCAGCAAATGGGTACCCGGCTGCAGGACTCTGCCACTGGGCAGCCAAAGCAAGTCCTCAAAATGCTGCAGGAACTCTTGCACATAGAGTCCTCGGGAGGAAGGCGCCAGGTCACCGACAGAGGGGTGCCACCTGCCAGCTAGACAACGGGCAGTGCATGTGCCTGTCAGCTGTATGCAAGAAGGGACCCCAAGTAGGCAACTGTTATATTTTTTAATCTTATTTTATTTTTATGATGGAATAATATTTTCTCCTTAGAGTTCTGGATGTATATAGTCTATTTTGAAGTAGAAATAAAAGAATGACTTATTTTTCTAAGATTTTCTTATCTTGTATTTGTGTAGCCTTGGAGAATCTTCTAGTAGGTAGGATTGTGAAGCAAACAAAACAAAGCATGACACTAACAAAACCTGTTACAGATGAGAGGGAGAGGGGGAGCAAGGCAGTAAAAGCCCACGTGCTGTGGCCACTCAGGAGTTAGAGTCCCATCTGCAAAGAGAGTGGGATGAGAACGCCTGAGTTTGAGCCCCCAGCTCCAGTCCAGGCCCTTTGCCACGGCCTGCTTAGACGGGGGTGTAACACACTTCTCCGAGCCCTGCAGCCCTGCCGCCTTCCGCACAGTGTCTGTTGGTCCAGTGGGAGCTTGCGGGGGGATCTCCCAAGCTTGTCAGGAGGCAAGGGGAATGTGACCCGGGAATCGCCAGAGCTGTCTCCAGAAGCTTGGCGGGTTCTGACACGGATTGGATGATTTGATAGAGCACGAAGCTTGCACGTCACTCTGAAGTCACATGAGCTATGCAGCTCAAGATACTTGAGAATGTGGTGGATGCAGAAGGTGAGGAAGCAGAGGGATATGGGGCCTGGTGGGGAAGCCAGGAAAGGCAGTCCTGACAGGAAAGGGGGCCATCTTGGGCTCAAGCTCTGGACGTGGCCAGTGGTAAAAAAGTACCAATGGTGTGACCAGAATCCGGGTTCAGGTCATTGCCTTACACATGGGCATGGCAGACTGGTGAGGTGAGGGGAGAGGCAGCACCCAGGGACACATCTGATGACCTAAGACCGGGGGACAGTCTTCACACCAGCAAGTTTGCCGGCAAGCCCCACGGGGGTCCCCCTTCACTATCACCAGATTTCAGGTATGTATGATGTGGATTCCACATTGTGTTCTGAACCCTGGAAGCCCCGAGGCGGGTGAAGCTGGGTCATGAAGCACTTCCGGGTCATCCGTGCCTGGCTGCGATAGGCTACTTGAGTGTGACGCAGTGATTCTGGCTGCTCACCTCACGCTGCATGGGGCTGGGCTTCTCTGGAACCCCTGAACCCCATGGTTTCTGTCATTTCTGGCTGAGCCAGGCTGAAGATCTGCTGTAGAGGGAGCCATGCCGAGGTGCTCAAGAGCCTGGTTTAAAACGTTTCAAAGGTTTTTGACAGTTTATTTGTTTGCTTGTTGGCTTTTGGGGTTTGGTTGGGAGACCTGAATTTTCTGTTTGTTAAGATCTCAGAACAGATCAGAATATTTCAGGAACTTTTGGAACTGAAAGTGCCCAGAAACACCGAGACTGGTTAGGATTTCGAAGACAGAAATTCATTTCAACTACACTTTCTCGTCTTCCTGTCTTCAATCCTTGTCCTCGAACGTGAAGCTTCCTACAGTTCTGGACCCTCCTTCACAGGTGAAGGCGGGTGAACAACTGGAAACTGCTAGAAAAATAAAGAATAAATCTTTGCACATTCTGTTTCCCTTCATTATTGCAGATTTAATGAATTGTGGGCAGCCAAGGCTGCTGGGTAGGGCTGGGGTTCTGAAGTGGGCTGGTGAAATTCCTCCACACCATGGACACGGGGAGGAAAGCACACAGGTTAGCACCCAGCCCTGGGCCTGTTGGGAACACCTGTGAGGACCTGTGGGCTGGCCAGGCCCCAGAGCAGCCACATGGGGGGAGGGGGGGGAGCCCGCTGCCGCCATCTTCTTTGCTGACTGTGTATGGATGAGAAACTGTGCTTACGGGAAACACTCGTGGCGACCCAGTCTCTAGCTAGGCAAGTCTCCTTCACTCTCTCCTTCTCCCTTCCTTTCCCTCTTCCCCTCTTCTTCCTCTCCTTCTCCCCTCAGTGCAGGGATGACACATAGGCGTTACCTGAGTGCTATAACTGCCAGGCCTTCCTGTAATAACAAGTAGCATTTTTGAGCTTTTATGAAGCTGTGCCTTTAGCTTGCCTCTTGTTTTCTTTTCCTATTTTTGTCTCCTGCCCTTTAAGATAGTAAGGGAGTCTTTAGTTGCCCTGTGCTATCGAATAGTCTGGAAACACTTAAAGAATTTGCAACCACTGGGTCTCTCCACCAGGGGTTTGATCAGCTGGTCAGAGTTGAGCCCAGGCAGCTAGCTTCTGTTTTTTTCTCTATCTCTGCCCTTCCCACACTCCCCTTCCTCCTTCCTCCCCCTCTTCCTCCTTTTCTTCTCTACCCCTTTCAGGTGAGTCTATCTGTAAACAAGTTCAGTGACCCTGTGGGCCCAAGGCTGCCAGAGCCCCTCCTCTCACAGCCCTGGGCTGTCCGGGGATTAGAGAGTGAGACTGGACACTGGAGTCAGAGGGCCTGGGGCTCCAGTCCACACACTGTGGTTGCTCGTGTGTGGCTTCGCACCCTTTTGCCAAACTCTCTGATCTTTAGTTTCCTCATCAACTTACATGGCCAGGTGGTGATAGTGATGTGTGATGACAGCGCCCACCTTAACCTGGTTGTGTGAAGACTAAGTAGATTGTTTTTCAAATTACTTAGCATGAGGCCTGGGACTGTGATGGACATGACTGTGATGTTTCAAGGGTTATTGCCTCAGGAGCAGCTAGTGATAGAGTCTTATGGGGGCTCTGTTGTCCTCGGCCTTGGAAAGAGAGAGAATGTGCTGGGAGTTCATGGAAAGAGAGATGCAGTAGTAGCCTGTGGAGGCTTGTCTTCTGGAATGGGCTTGTTCTGCCCTCCCTGCTGGGAAGTTAGGCCCCTCCTCATTTTTAGGACCTGTTGTCTCTCTAGCACCTGTGCCTTTTCCTCCCTCTGCAGACCCTCACGGTCACCCTTGGCCTTTCCCCATCTCATCTCTTCCACCATGGAAGGAAACTGGGTGCCTTGTTAACTTCTCCTTTCCTGGTCGCTCTCTCCACTCCTTTTGGACTCTCTTGCAGCTAAGGCAGAACAGTTTAGAGCAGAGAGCTTTTTAACTGAAAGCACTTTTTATTATACTCATTTCTGCTACTAGTAAAGAAAAAGAGAGCAGAGGAGGGTAATGGTAGGTCTTTATGCTTGGGTGAAGGGAAGAAGAGGGAGATCACAAATGGGAGACAGGAGGAAGAGCTAGGCTCAGAATTGAATGTCTCCCATGTACTGGGTCTGTCATTCTTCTTGGTATCTTTTATGGAAGAGATTATATCTTACATTTCCTTTGAGGAAGCAGCCTCAGAAACTCTTTGCTGCCTCAGCCAATGCCCAGAGTCACTTGGGAGTCTTGCTAAATTGTGGACTTTGGCAGGAATGGACGGGGCTAGGAATTCTGTATTTCCCAGTAGCTCCCTGTGATGCAGATGCTGTAGGCCTGGTGGAAACATCATCTTGGGGGTCAGGCCCCAAAACATGGTTAAGGGTGGCTGGAGCCTGGATATATGTTCAGGTCCTTTGACTTGAAAGCCCTGACCTTCTATTCTGGAAAGCTCTATCGCTCCAAGATCTCACTTCCCTGTGGGCCAGCTGGAGCTTTTTGAGAGGGTCATTTGAAATTCCATGGATTCCTGGAGCTGGTCTGATCCTAGAGTTTAGCTCTGAAAACTTTACAGAGAAGAGGACTTGCTTGGTCAGCTCTCATTGTGAGGATGTGCTGTGGACACCTGGATGTCCAAACATGGACTCTGTGAGGGATAGATTTGTGTGAATAAGTGAAGACCAACCAGATGGGAAAAGCAGACTCCAGAACTTGCCACAGATGCCTATCATGGGGGCAGGGACTCAAGGGTGGGTAGGGGAGTGCTGAAGCTTCCAGTGGCTTTGGAAAGCACCAGTTTCAGGTGAGCTTGTAGCAGGGCTAGAAGGTGCAGGCCCCAAGTCTGATAAGTTGCTTGCTCTACCCATAGTGGGCCATAAGGCACAGATCCCTGGGTTGTGGCCTAGACTTGCAGGATGAGGACCCCAGACATTCTTAACTGTGCCCAGGGTTGAAGACTTCTGTTCTGATCTGAATGCTCTGGCTCAGTTCAGTCAGGGAGTTGGCTGCCTAAGCCAGAATTCCCACACGTGGTTCATGGAGAGATTTGCTTGTGAGGAGGAGGGGAGGCGACGGCTGTGTCTGGAGGGAGGGGCCTGGGCATCTGCACATAATCAGGTAGCCCCAGCGGCTTCTAGCAGAGCTCAAGGCAGGATGGGAGCCCCAGCCGCACACAGCGCTCTGTGGTTGTGTTCCAGAGTCAGGGGCAATGTGGGGGCTGCATGGTCATCACTCCTGGATTTATTCAGGGGGTAGTCTCCTGTCACCTGGCGTTTCAGTGAATGGCTGTAACACTGGAAGGTTTTGTTTGTTTTAATCATGGCTTTATAATTACCTCTCTGTGGGTTGACAGCTGTTATTAGCATCACCTTGGGTTCTCCTTGAGAATTTTTACATCCAGAAAGTGATCCAGCACCTCTGAGGTTTGTGCCAGAAGCTGTTAGTTACACAACAGTTTTCAAAAGTCACCAGGTTTTGTAAACACAGGCAGTCCTGTTCCCTTCCAACGGAGAAGAAAGATAAATAATTTTCATGAAGGTAATTTGTTTCCCGGGTCTGTCTCCCTCTCCATCTCACCTGCAGGCTTTCGCACCTCTCTGAGCTGTAGTAAAGTAGCCCTGGCTCCGAAAGGAGGCTGCAGCTGCCACTGCTGGGGGGTTGTCACCTGGCAGCGACTGCTGAGGTTCATAGAGATGAGGTAAAAAAAGACCTTTTGGGGAAAGATTTTGCTTTATTTTCCCTTAAGGCCAGAAGCAGCTTGATGTGTGTGTATCCGGGAGGCAGAGAGGAGGGGAGGAGAGGGACACAAGTCGCCAGAGGTGATTAGAACTCCCTGGGGAATTTTGAGTTACCATCCAAGCTGGTTTCAAAGGAATGGCTAAAATCATAGCTGGAATTTGGTTGGATATGAAAAATAATTTCCTGTTTCTGAATGTTGGAGAAAATGGTGATTTAAAAAAATTTTACCAAATCAGACTGTGCTGTCTCATCATAGAGCTTCCCCCCTCAATGCTGCTGGCCTGTGTAGGGCTGGAGACTGGCCAGGGTTTGGGACACTTGCTCTGCCACTTGTTGCTGACATGCTTTAGAGCAGTACACAGACCAGCTCTCAGCCTCGGCTGTTTTTATTCATTTGTAAAAGGTATTAAAGAAATATTTTGTTCATAATCTCATAGGATTTTTCTGCCAAAACTCAGTGAAACAATGTAGACAATTGTATTTTGGAAGAGTAGAATGTTGCATCAAAGGAAAGGTATAATTGGCACCCACTCCAATTTCAGTTCCATCAGAACTGCTGTTTAGGACCCAAAGTAACTGCCCGGCAACTCCCTGACAGATAACCCCGAGACCCCACGGGGGATCAGTGAGATTGTGAAGCTGCTTTTGTGGGTTTTTTGTTTTTCCCCTTTGGTGTATTTGACACATGGACTAGTGATTTCCAGCTGAATGTTTTAAAGTCTTTCCTTTTCACTTGGAAAGAGGTGGAGACCTTCAGAGGAGGGAGTCAGTTCTTGCTGGGTTTGACAACTCTTAACTTTCTCTAAGGATCAACGAGCAGCTATAGAGTGAGCGGGAAATGAAAGTTTTTTTCTTAATTGGAATCATAAAGTGCCGAGGTGGTCAGAGGTGAAACAAGATTAAAAACAAGATTAAAATGATAAAAATGGATGGAGGGATTCAGAGTCAGGCCCCCAAGATGGCTCACAAAAGTGGTTTAGGATAAGACTGTTGTGCCTAGTGGGCAGGATAAGTAGTCTGGCATTGGCATCGGAGAAGCCCGGTCACAAAGTGGGGTCAGGGAGGTGTCTGGAGCTGGGCTTCTGGTCCTAATCCTGGTTTTCCAGAGGGGTAACTGCATTTCTCCCCAACCTTCCCTTCCTTTCTTTGTTTTTCTGCTCTAACTCTCCTCCTGTCACGGTTCTTCTTCCTCCCACTGAGGATGTCAGTTTTGTCCATGGTCACTAACTGAGCTCAGCCAGGGCCATCACTTGAGCCAAAACCAGGGCCTGCTCCATGTACTGGATGTCCAGGGTGTCTGAGACGACAGCCTTGGATGTGTGGCTAGATCAGCAGAAGACGGCCGTCACCTACCTGGTGCGGGGCCTATTGGCTTCTTATCGGTGGAATTACTTTGTGAACTCCATGAACATGATCAAGCCTGCAGAGTCTGGGCTCTCTGTAAAACTGAAGAGAGTACTGAGTGAATTAACTGTTGGCTCCTCCTTGTGTGCAGTGCATTCTTAATTACATTTCATAAAAACGTCTGGATGGATTGATGGGGCTTTATTTAAACTTCAGGTAGTCACAGGGAGTAAATGATAGTGCAATATAACATGTTCTGTTAATGTAGGCTCAGAACACATTTACTTTATGGCAGTTCAACAGAATCTTTGATGTGGGGCTACTTAAAAATATATTACCTTTGCAAAGATTTCCTCTGGAAGATAGAAAGGTGCCCGGCAGCTCTGAAAGCTTTTGGCCAGATAATCAATCGACACACATGTCAACAGGTATAATTCACTGCGCTGGCTCCCCTGAGACATGCAAAATGCTGGCTTATTTTAGAAAAAAGGAATCTATTTCTTGAAATCCCTTTCATTCACACTGTAGGATTTATGAGGCAAATTTTGTCAGATGTAAGCTCCTCACAGTGGAAGAAGCGTCTCCTTGGCCTGTCTGCCCTCGTTTTCTACCCACGTGGGTGATTTTAGGTGTTGGACGTGCATGTGACATGAGGAAAGAAAATAAATGCCGCTCATAAGAAACAATCGCACAGACCTGAGCTGCTCAGAAAGACGAAGTCTCATGGGAGGATTGTATTTATACTTGCAAAAAGCTGTCACTGTTCTGCCAGACCATTGTGTTTACTTTTTTCCTCTATGAATCCTTTTGATGGAAATAGAAAATCGTGTGGCCCCCCCACCCCTGGGGGTAGATCTGTTTGCTAAGTTACTGATGTGTTTGATAAAGGCTCGGTAAGTGCCTGGCTCTCCACAGCTCTGGGCTTCCCTTGAGTGTGGAGGGTGAAGCGTGCCCAGGGAAAGCTGGCCCAAGCAAGAACATGGCTGTGGTGTGTATGGATCTGTGGGGCTCTTTCTTGTGTCTACACCCAGGGCTGCTGCTTGTTTTCTATCTCTCTGAACAAAACGTACAGGCTCTTGATTACGTCAGGGCTGGGCCCATTGGTTTGACTGAAACACAAAGAAATGCTGTCCCCTCTTCTCTGTCAAGTAAAGCAGATTTGGTCCAGCACGGATAACATTCTTTGGTGAGGGGACAGGGTAAGCACGAATGGCCCACCTGAAACCTGTGGCATGGAGCTTGCCCTCAGGGCCAGCAACAATGTGCTCTCCAAGGTGGAACCATACACATGGGTCTGGGGAAACACCCAGTCTGGAGGGACAATGTATTAATGTTAAAGAAACTTGTCTGTTGTGGTGGATTTAATTTCTCTTGTGCAAAATCTGATTCACATCTAATTTACAGTAGGTGAAGTTCACATGGCGGCAAAGCCACTCCCCAACAAACCCACCAACCACCCAACCCGAGGCCATCCACATCTCAAACATCTGCTCCTGTGCCTCGTCAGCACTGCTTTCATTTTGACCTTCATTATCTCCAGACCCCAGCTGCTGGGCCTTGGTAACCTGCTCCATCTTTCCCAGAAACACTGACTTGGAGTTCCCAAGGCCTGGGGGGTCCAGGGCCACACAAGGGGCTACACCAGGTCACCTTCCCTGTTGCCTGGACCTGGTGGCATCTGTGCCTCTCATATCACATGTAGAAACAGATGGTGAGAAGCCAGCACCGTCCTGGTGCAGGAAGTTTCTCCGGAAATGAAGCAGTCCTCCAGGGGGAGAAGGAGGCATGGCTGGCTGCTCCATGGGTGGTGGAGGAGCTAGAAGGACCTAGAAACCATCGTCCCCTTCTCTGTGACTGCAACATGGCAGTGGGCGTGTGACCCTTACCAGCCTAGCAAGGGCCAGGGGCTGTTGCCCTGAGCCTCAGCCTTGGGGGCCTTCTGCCTCATCCTCACAGGCAGCTTCCCTTGCTGATTCTAGACTTTCCTTGGAGGTTCTCTATGTGTTGACACCTCCTTGAGGTACAATGCTACCTGGCTCCCGGCTGCCCCTGTCCAGCTTTAGGCATCACAGTTGAGGGGAAGGCACTCAGCCCACAGAGCGCTCAACCTCCCCCAGCCTCCTATCATGGAGGAGGGCAGTGGGCAAGTCCCTCATCCCGTGTCCCTTCCGGCTGATCTGGGTTTAATATCCTGGTTTCAGGTCACATTCCACCTAGTACCCCAGTTTTATCCACAGTGACTCTGCTGTCCCTGCAGCTGGGCTTTTGTCTGTGACTTCCCTAAACCTGAGTGTAGGGTGCAAACATTTTCTGACCACTGCTCTCTCTGAAGCCACTTACTTACCTGTGAGCTCTCAGGCCACCCAGTCGATTTGCCTCTTACTGGCTCAGCTGGGCCCAGCCCGCCAGGGCCTTCTCCCTCGAGTCCCATCTGCCCGCCCAACTGTTTAGGGGCAGCGCCTGGCTGCAGCAAGCAGGCTTCCCGGACCTGCTGTATTCTCAGGCCCTTGGGACTTCCTCAGCTGCTCCCACTGCCTGCAGCCTGGGCAGTTCCAGGCACAGGCCTAGCCTGGTCTGGGCGCTGCCCTGAGACTAATGCAGCCACTCCAGCAAAAGGGAGCATAGCTGACTGTGCAGACATTTCCTAGCACAGAGCATGAGTGTTGCCTTTGTGGTGATATCATCTGTTCTTTAGGTGTCTTTGAAGAAAGAAACCCTGACAAACCCGCCACCATTTAAATAACTGTCAGATGAGATTTAATAACTTTAATAACAAGTCAGATGAGATTCGTTTATTCATTGCCTGTCCCCAGGGGAAGCTAGTCGGAGTCCCCAGGTCTGAGGCTAACGTGTTCTCGGGCCCATGATCTATTGGAACCAGAAAGGATTTGAGGTCTATAATTTTCCTAAATTTGAAACATCAGCTCTGCAGCGGAGCTGGAGTCTGGCCCCTTAGTATACTTGTGGGTGAGAATTCTTGTCTTTGACAGCCCACTGAGCTGGCATTGAATCACCCGATTATTGAAAATTCTTTCTCAAATAGAGCCTCTCCTGGACAAATTCCAAGATCCGCAGCAAATATCTAGCTCATTGGCAGAAGCAGGGGTTTGGCATGAACCACCATTCTTTACTCTCATCTGGGCTCCAGCAGAAGTTTTTCAGATGACCTGGGAATAAACTCGGCCGTGAAGCCTCAGGAGGAGACAGACACATGAGTGTGAGTCTCACCCACTCAGTCTCACAAGCTCCAGTGCCCACCCAATGCAGAGAATAAGCGCCCTGTTTGGCAGGCGGGGCTGTGTGGGTGGCTGGGAGGCCAGAACGCTTGATTGGTGCTGGAGTCAAGGGCAGCACGGCCCTTGGTGGGAACTGAAAGCTCTAACGCGACAGCATCAGGGCCAAGCTCAGGAAGCAGCGTGGGTGGGACGGTGTGTTCTCATCCACCGCAGTCACCTCATGTCAGGTGCACTTGGCTTCACGAACAACGCTCTTACTGGGAATTTCAGTGCTCTGCTGTCCCTCGACTTTCTGAACACAAAGCATTCCCACCATTCATATAACAGTGTGTGCTGAAGGCAGGCGGAGTGCTGATATAATGAGGCAAAGGAAATGTAATGAAAACAGCAGAGATCCTAGGGCCGGTCATGTCTGTACCCCGTGTTTCTCTATTTTCTTCCTACTTGTATGACTCTGACAAGATACTTGGGCTTTCTTATTTGCAAAACCGAAGGATTTTTATTTAGTTCATTGTCTATTTAACTCACTGTGGTGAAGATCAAACAATTTTGTGATCACCCCGGGTTACCAGGTAAGGTACCTGTCCACTGAGCTTGGGCTGTGTTCCTCTCCCAGTCACATCAAGGCCGAAGGATCAAACATGCTATGGGGGAGGGGTCCTAAGGTTTCGATTAACCTTTGAGCCTCAAGGAAAAGCAGGGTCTGGAACTGAAAACTGCCATGGTTTAAAGGTGAGCAGACCCACTGAACGGGGGAGATCTTCAAGGCCTTCCCAGGACGCAGCTGTGGGTGTTGTTTTGCCCGTTGTCTAGGGCAGTTCAGGTCCTTGGCTGTCACCGCGTGCTTGCTGCAGTGACCGGAGTCACCTCTTTCTGCTGGGGCTGTCCCTCTGACTGGGATTTGTCCTGGGCGCGGCTGGTGCGGGCCTCTGGCTGCAGCCCGTGGCCAAGCACACAGAGGTCTGGGGGAGACGCCCATGTGCCACCTCCCTGCAGTTCTGGGGCCTGGGGGCTGCTCCAAGGTGCCACATCCTGCTTGGGGGTGTCTTCGCTGCTGCTGCTGCTGCTGTTCCGGAGAAAAAGAACAAGGTCAGAAGGGACCTTCTGCTGCTCCTCCTCCTGGCTCCCTCCCCACCTTGCGCAAAGTCCGTGGCTCACCCTTGGCACCAGGCCACGGTCTTTCCATGTCAGGCTTGTCTGGCCGGGCTGTCCTTGCTGTGTGCCCGCCTGCCCACCTGGTGTGGCTGGGCCTGGCAGGAACACCCAAACAGGCTACATCTTGTTCTTTCTCTCATGCCCAAGATCCTGCTGCTCTGAACAAAGCAACCCCGCCAAGCTCTGGGAGCTGGGCCTTTATTTTGTTTTTGTTTCTAAAGAACTTTTTGTTTATTAAAGGACTTGGCTAACTTAGTTGGATTAATAGAAACAAGAATAGCATCAAAGGAAAAAACTCTTGTGCAGCTGACATTTTCCTGAATGGAATAAATGGAAGCTGCCTGGCCCAGTCTCGTCCAGACTTTGGCCAGAACAGTTCTCAGCTGCTGAGGGACAAGGCCAAGGGTGGCTGCGTTTGGGGAGGGGACCCCCCCAGGGGACCCCCCCACGATCCTCAGTCTGAGTAGGCAAGCTTCAGAAGAGCAGAGCAAAGGCTGGCATGAAACAGGGACAAGTCAGAAGAGACCAACTCTGACAGCCATGCTGTCTGCTGGCAGGCTGGCCTCTAGATACCTGGTGGGGGCTGGAGTTCAAATCCCAGCTCTTCCACTTAGCAGCTGTGTGCCCTGTAGCCTGTTAAATAATCCCACAATATTGGTTTCGTTCTTTGTAAACTGGGAACCACGAGTACCCATCTCATAGGTATCAGGATTGAATTAGACTCAGTGGGTAACTCGCACCTAAGCTCTTAGTAAGTGGGGAGCTGTCACTGCAGTGCAGCTTTGTAAACTTGGTAGGAAGTCAGGTCTGGAATGAAACCTGGGAAGAGCCCTCTCATGTGATAGGGAGGGGCCTGAGACTCAGAGCATTTTCCCCCATGTGGTCCAGAGGACTTGGTCAGAATCAGTCTATCAATCAGTCTCCCCAGGAATAAGGGCGAGGACTCTGCTTCCCACCTGCACAGACCAAAGGGCCTTTCTCCTGGCCTGTGATGGTGTGTGCTTGTCTCTCTGTGAGCACTGTACAGAAGTGTGCTCAGCTCTGGGTCTGTGATGCCAGGTCCATGGCGTGCACATTTGGGTTTAGATCTGGACAAGAGGGTGGATTGGGGTGGATGGATGGTACATGCCCATGGCTTTGGGGCAGTGAGGAGTCTCCCACGTGCCTCGAGCCTATTGTATCTGTGTCAGGTTCTGGTCTCATCTCAGGTCACTGCAGATGTTCAGGGCCTAGTGTGATTTGTGGGCCACAGTTGCCCCTCTGTACTTCTTCCTAAGCCCCAGGGAGTGGCAGGTACATGCCCAGCCTCAGCTGTTGCTTACTTGGAGCACCAGCAGGAGGCAGGAGGAAAGCCTGGGGGAAGCCCATGGCCTGCCGCTCCAGGCCGACAGCATGGCCCAGCAAACCGTTTGGACCAGAACTCTTACCTCCACTCAGGTTTCTCAGGTGCTGAAGCTCAGGCCAAGAGGCTGCACTTCCTCATCATCCTGTGGCTGTGGTTCCCCCTCTGCCTGGAACTGCTGGCCGCAGGGCAGCCTGAGCCTGGTACTAGGGGATGCTGCAGAGCCGCCACCTCACTAGCTCAGGCCAGGCAAAGGTGCAAAGCACTGCACTTTGGGGGCACACAGCACCCTAACACTCAGACCTGAGACTCAGTAATTGAACTTCCTGCAAGCCTCCAAAGTCTGTCCCTGATCCCCAGGGCCCACCGTCAGGAGGATATAAATGCCATGCCTACCGTGGGGTGACAGGGCAGTGTCAGCCCGCTGTGGGCCAGCTGACCCTGCAAGCCTTCACCTTCCTCACTGGAAGACCCAGTGGGTACAACAGCATCTTGGGAAATCCACATCTAGGTCTCTGGGGGAGATGCCCATGTGCCTGTTCAGGATGGCAGATAAATATGCTTGTCCTCCATAGAGAGGCAAAGGCTTGCTGCTCTTAGAGCTGGAGTTTCTACTTCAGACACCAAATTCAGGCCTGGGGGGCTGAGTACGGTCCTGTTGCCTGCTCTTCGTGAGGAGTGGCTCAGAGATGTGGTCACACCAAGAGGCGGGGGTGTGGGTGCAAGTCGTTGACCTTCCACGTGACCTTGGGCAGGCTCCTCAGGCAGTACGGGACCCTCCTTTCCCCACAAAGACAGATTCAGGGCATAAAACAACTGTTTAGGCTGCTCTATTTGGAGGAGAAGCCTAGAGCAGGGCATTATTTTCTTCTTGAACAATTTTATGTTCTTGAACAACTTTATAGCTCCCGCTGTTTTAAGATGTTAGTGTTTTTAATTAATGCCATTTTATTGTCCCTGTTCTCTCAAGCTCCTCTCCTGAAGGGCACAGTTTTAGAAATCTAATAACTGAATAAGTAGCTAGTGTGAGGGATAATGCATTAACATTTATAGAGGTTCTTAGATGAAAGCCACGGTGCTGTAGGAAGCTCATTTTAGATTTAAGAAAAGAGCAATGTTACATTAAGATTCTTGCAAAAATAATCAATATTTCATTTCTTTCAAGTGGCTGTGGAAGTTTATATAACTATTATCATGTGCAACTTTCCTGAGATAATATCTTTACTTAAAATTGACTGCCGAGTACTTTGTAAAAAATTATCATTTATGCCTGGACAGATTGTGAAAGCTATAGCATGCATCACATGTGCAGAAATTAGCCACAGATTTACACAATGGTGGGCTATGCAGACAGAGCGAGAACCGCTATTGGTTGAGCTTTGTCTGACCTGTTATCATGACACATAGACCAGAATTCTCTGATCGGCTTCTGACTGACATTTTCCCCCATGTGGTCTGTAGAATAACCATTTGAGCATTCGCCTCACACTGTGGCCATCCCCCCAAGGCTATGTGGCTCCTCAGGCCTGCCGCACGCAAGTCACTTGCTCCTGCCGTGAAAGGCATGGCAGCACTTGGTCTGCCAAGGGCAGGGGTGGCTGCTCTTTGCCTCGACCTGGGTACTCGAGCTCATGAAGCATCTTGTTCTCACTCACAGACCTCCAAAGTCAGTGGAGGTCACTGGAGGGTGGAAAGCCAGACAGACGCCCAGCGCCAGCCATTCTCAAGGTCTGCAGCCCCCTGAGTACCTCCAAGATGCTCTCGGGGTGGCCGTTAGGTCAGGCTCATTTCCGTCACAATTTGAAGATGTTATTTACCTGTTTGCTTACTCTCAGGAAAGTGAGATCTGCTTCTGGAGCCCACGTAATGGCTGACATCACTACAGACTTGCTGCAGGGGCAGATAGAGGGGTTCTGGGGTCTTCCTAGTTATTGAACCAACATCAACTAGATTTGCAAAATGGAAGAAACACTACTCCTTTGACTAGTTTTTGTTGTTGTGGAAAACAGGCTTCTCACAGGAATGTATCATTTGTGTTAAGATGGAACCAATTTATTCTTTAAGAAATAACTAATGAGTGTACATATTTCTCAGTTTTAACTTCTATTATATTGAACAACGTATAGAATATAGCTGTCCACAGAGGGTCATTTGGATTCGTAATAATTGTTACCAGTTTAAAGGATTCTTTTTTTTTGAGACAGGGTCTCGCTTTGTGGTTCAGGCTGGCCCTGAGCTCAGCCTCCAACTCACATCACAGCAATCCTCCTGCCTCTGCCTCCCGAGTGCTGGGATTACAGGCGTGAGCCACCATGCCCAGCACTGTGGTATGTGGTACTGGTTGGTGCTGGGGTGAGTCTCCATGCCCAGTATTGTTATGTGGTTACCGGGGATTGAACCCGGGTACTTGCGCTTGCAAGACAGGCGCCGGAACCACTGAGCTCTATCCCCGGCCCCAGTTTAAAGGATTCTTGATACCAGTGGCTGTGCAGTTCACTGGGCGCAACTGGGGAGAAGCAACAGAATCCAGGTGCTGTCCCAACGGGGCTGGAGCAAGCTGGCCCCTGGGAGATGGTCTCATTCATTCTCCCATCTATAGGATAAGAGGATGGCGACTCAGGCTAATTTAGTCATTATGAACTTAAGGAAAGTATGATGGAGACTCTTTTCACTTAAAATCTTTCTGAGGAAACTAGTGTGTGACAGATAGAAGCCCGGTCCCTTGTGGAAGAGGGAGGCGCCCTCCGTCCTCCATACCTCTTTCCCACTGCCTCTTCTCTGACCCAGACAGTCCACAAGGCCCACTCCTGTGCTCTTGTCCCTTCCCGGTACTCCAAGAGCAGCGGCTCAAGGACGTTCCTTACCTGGTCAGGCTGGGCTGGGATCCCCAAGAGCTGCCAGGGAGGCCAGAGCTGGGTGGCTGAAGCTGGGCGCCCAGTGGGTGGTGTGGGGCTGTCCTTCTGACAAAAGGCAAGGGGTTGAGGGAACACAGAGCCACCCTCCTCTGTGAGTCTGCTCTTATCCGCGACCCTGAGCTGCTCCTCCAGCATGCTGCTGAGGTGCTGTCTGGGGACCCAGGCTCTGGTGGCACTGGCTGTGGGGTCAGTGGCTGATCTGGTGTTTTGGCTTCAAACAGAGACAGTGCTGGGCAGAATATGGCAGATGACTTGGCTGAGGTGGCCTGACCGTCTTCAGAGTCTCTGGTCTCCCTCTGCCCCTGAGATGTGGGTGCTGTGGGGCATGGGGAGGGCACTAAGGAAGGGGAGCTTGCTTCTGTACGCTGGGCAGCAGGGCTCCCAGGAGGCAGGCGGGGAGACGTGTGCTGGGTTGGGGAGGGTCCCTTCTTGGCTGGTGGTGGACTTAGCACTTTGGGGCTCACTGGTGGGCTGGCAGTGCCAGGGCTGAGTGGTGGGCTGGGAGAGCCGATGGCAGCAGGCAGATCTGGCCGGGCAGTTCCATAGGAGGCGGGCAGGCTACCCTGTCTCCTGTCTGCTTGGCGTACCTTCATGGGAGAGGCCTTTCTGCCCACTGGGGCGCTTCTCTCTCGGCTCGCCCTGGGGGCCTGTGCAGGATGGCTTCCTCTTGTGGGTCTGGCCAGGCTAGTTTCTGAGGTCCTGCTTTGCCCAGATGTAAGGCTGGTATGGTGCCAGGCGACTGCCTTCCGGGCATGCTTGGAGGAGCTGGCGGCCTTGGCTGCTTGTGCCTGCCTCTGAGCCCTCCCTTCCTGCTCCGAGTCTGGGCTGGCTGCCAGTGAGATGCAGGGGCCCGAGGCAAGCTTCCTGGGGTCGCTGCTTCTCCTGGTATCTGCCAGGCCTGTGCCACGCAATTTGGTGGTGCTGGCAGTGCACTTGCTGGGCAGCAAGTTGATGGGGCTCATGGAGGCTCTCAGCTTGGAGGAAGCCCATGTCCCTCTGGCAGGACCAGACGTCCCTACCCCGGGTGCTGGTGTCCCTTCAGGGGTGCTTCCTGCTAGACTGCTGCTTTCAGGGGACTCCAGAGAGGCGAATGACTTGTCCATCAGGATTTCCAGAGGCGGCGGGGGGAGGTGCTCTGAGTCTTCCGTTTCGCAGTGCGCGCCCTCACCCTTGGGTCCTTCTGTGGCAGGCAAAGGAGGAAAGACCGGCACCAGGGGCCTCCAGCCTGCGCCTGCTGCTGGAGAAATCTGGGGCTTGGGGTACAAAGGAGCAAGCCCCCTATAAATGGGAAACCTGGGAGGCATGATGGGGACCCCCCACTTCCTGAGGCAGGTGCTTGTCCCTGAGGTCTTAGAGTCCCCGGGTGTCCTCACGCTCTCAGCAGGACTGAAAGTTTCAATAAGCTTTTTGACTGATGTTCTAGTGGGACAGCCCCTGACGAGCTGATCCTTCATCTGGGAAGCCTTGAGGGTGTCACCTGATGGGAGGGTGTCTGTCTGCTTCTCAGTGTCTCCCTGCCTGGGCTGCTCACCTCTCTGCCAGATGTTCTTGTCCTGACTTGGCAAGATGCTGAAGTCCTTTGTGAGGGATGCCTTGAGCTTTCTGATGGTGCTGCCGGGGCTCACCCTGCAGCTGCCTGTGGGCCACAGGGCAGCCGCTCTGGGCTGTAGGATCTGCTCCTTGCTCTGCTCCTGCCGTCCAGCCCCCGAGGCATAAAACACATCCAGCCGCTGACTGAGCTCTCTCTGGACCCTGCGCAGCTCTTGCAGGGTAGGGTCCTCAGCGTGGCCCTTCAGACACCCCTCTGACTGGGACCTTCTCTGCTGCTCAGGGGCCCTCCTGCTGCCGCTAACTGTGCTAGGCCTCGGTGGGTCTGTTGTCCTGCCTTCCTCTTCCTCAGCCCAGTCTTGATGTCCAGAGGGGACAGGGACAAACTTGATCCTCTCACTGATGGCTTCTTTCATCTTCAGAATCATCTCCTGGGCCTGGGGGCTCCTAAGCTTCCTGGAGCATGGCTGGAAGGGGCTTTCCCTGTCAGCGGGGGAAGACTGTGGCCTCGAGTGTGGAGCTCTTTCCTGCCCCATGCACAGACTCGTGCTGCTGACTTTGCTGTCCTCCTCTGGGCTGCTGTCCTCACCGTCACTGAGGGATGGTGTAGCCATCAGTCTGGAACTTTTAGCAAGTTGTTCTTTTGTAGAGGCTGTGGTTCCCAGGGAATCTCGTGGCATGCTCTTGCTCACCACCAAGGGCCTGGAGGGAGTTGTTTCCCGGCCTGTGCTGGAGGGGCATGGCCTCCTGGCCTCACTCTGTGCTGCTGGCTGGACCTTTGACATGAGAGGCCTGGACAGTGGACAGCCCTGGGCTCTGTCCGGACCCACCCAGGATGACAGACTGGCTTCCACCTGGGAAGTACCCAGTGTCCATTCTGCAGGCTCCAGCATGAAGTCCCAGCTGGTCTGCTTCTGCAGCTTGTCTGTGGACTGCACGGACTCGTTGTCAGCGCCGATACCACTGTCCTCAGAGCACAAGGGTAGATCTTGCAGCCCGGGGTCACAGTGGTCGCCTGCGAGGCTCTCTAGCTGCACCAGTGCCCTCAGGAGTTGCTCCTCCACTGCCCGTTTTGTGCTCAGCTTATTTTCCAAGTGGCTTGCGGCGGTGGCGAAGTAGCCACTGGAGGCCTCCAGGAAGCCACCTGACAGGGAGGCCACCATGCCATGGAGCACCTGCAGCTTGCTGACTGTGTACTGCAGCAGCTGCTGCAGGAGGTCCGGCTGCTCCTGTGCGCCCCCTTTCCTCGATGGCCATGCCAGGTCCTCCCTAACCTCTTGGAGGAGTGCCTCTCCGTCCTTTGAGATCGCGCCCAAGAGCTGCGTGACCTCCTCGAAGCACAGAAGCAGGAAGCTGAGCACTGGTTGCAGCAGTTCCTGGGTCTGTGTGGCCTGATGGAGGAGACCCAAGACAGCCTCGTACTTGGAGAGGCTGGAGTGCAGGTAGGCGTAAGCGTGCCGGTGAGCCTTTACCAGGGGTGCGGGGAAGTCCACTTTGGCTGCTGACCCAGGAGCAGGGAAGACAGCTTGGCAGCGGTGGCCTGACTTGGAGGTCTCTCGGGGAGTACTTTGCGTCCTCTCTTTCCCAGAAAAGCCTGTCCCTCGTGTTGCCTTGGAGCCTGGTGTATTGAATGGAATGTCCTCAGCCATGTGGGATGCTTGGATTTCTGACATCAGTCCTTCCATATCTCCCGTGAGCTGACAGAGACCCTCAGCTGTGGTCTGAGTCCTCCTGGAACTCAGCAGGGTCCCCACAGCATCGCGGCAGGTAGAACTTTTATCCAGCAACCGGATGGAACCCTTTTTACTGCTCCCCTGAAATCCTGGCAAAATTGCTTTGGGTTTTTTGAGAAGCTGAATGCTGCTCTTGGCAACACTGTTTACAATGTCGCTGTGTGAAGGGGTGCAGCCCATGATTCCAGCTGGGGGTCGTCTTCCACTGGCAACCGTCACAGTTTTCCTAGAGTTGTCTTGGAAAGAGGAGCAAAGGGCCGTATTTCCGGTCCACCCAGGAGAATCCAGCCCAGAGTCCTTTGAAGTCCATGGTGCCAGGTCCTAGATGTGAAACCAGCTTTCTTCATCCTCGGGTGCACGGCGAAGAAGGAATGATGCCTATTATCCTGTGTCCTTCTGAGTTTGGAAGCTTCTGCTGTTGTGAGAAGTGGGATGATTCTGAAGCACCTAGCTTCACGGATTATTGGCCTGCGTTTTGCTGGTGTCCCGGCAGATGTGGAGGCAATGCAGCTTTAAGCCTATTAGGTTAATCAGGCCCCAGCCAGTCAGCACTCGCAGTGTGTTCTAATATAGAACTTCTCAGCGTTTACTATCTTGGGAAGCGGATTATTTTGGCATGTGATTATGCTTTTAATTCTGCTCAGATGCCTGCCATATGAAACCTAGAGAAATTAGCCGTGATTGTGAAAGCCTCTGGAAGAGAAGCATTTGTGGAAGAGGAGAGGGGCTTGACAATGGCAAACCCCGCACAAAAGTGACCTTCACAGCTTCAGAAGGGCAAAACTTGGGGTTGCTTTGATCCCCTCTTATCAAGAAGCCCCCCAAACATACACCAGGCAACAACCAAGCAGCACATCGTTGTCTATGGGGTGTGTAAAACCCCGAAGCTGTACTGATGGCTGACATATTTAAACAGCAAGGCAGCAGACGGCGAAGACAGGACTGCTTGCCTCTATGTTAGCGCCTTGAGTTAGACAGCAGGAAAGCTGGCCTTCCTGGGTTGGGGGAGGAGACAGGAAAACTGAGTGCCCAGTAAAGTATAAATCAGTCACTATGGCCCACATCCACTCAGGACCAATGATCTTTCAGGAAGAGGCTTTTATTAAGCCTTTCTCCAAAGAAAACAAGCCCCACCCAGGCAGTGGTGAGTTACCCGGACATTACAAGTGGAACTCAAGGGGAAAAATGTGTTTTTCTTTTCAAGCACATCTTTCTACTCAGCAGAATGCTCTTACCCTTGGCCAACGGCACCTGCTGCCTGCTTAAAATTCCTTTTGTAAACCTTATAGGCAGTAGTGAAGTCTAGAGCAAGAATTTAGAGTAGGGAGACATGGGTTTGGATCTTAGCTCTGGACCTATTGAGGTGAGGGAGCCTCTGAAAGGTGTTTAACTTTGCGAGGCACAGGTCATCTTTAAACAGTGGTGCCAACTTGACTGAGCTCTGGAGGGAAAGAAGTCAACCAGTGTTTGGTAAGGGCTTTACCCAGGACCTGAATAGGAAACATGTTAACAGTTTTTTTTTTTTTTCCTCTTTTTCCTCCTGCTTAAAGCTAAAGCAAACACTGGTCCTTCCCTGAATGATCTGGAAATAATTTCCGACTATTGGTTTGGAGTCCTCTAAATTTGGCTTCTTAGTTCATTTGCCGCCCTTGTCCAGGCAGACTGTGTTTGATGCACGGCTGCCTCGAGGTTTTCCTGAGGCTTCAGTGTGTCATTTCTTTGCTCTTGGGCACAGTGATGCCCCAAGTCTACAGGAGGCTTTCAGGTAACCATTTCCCAACTTTGGCCACCTGGCTCGGGGCCCATGTTAAGCATTCCCAGGAAGACATGGAGCCTGGAGCATCTGTGAGAGTGCAAGGCACTGAGATCAGAGTTAATATTCGGCTTTATGGTCTTCATGTTCCCTCTGGAGCGCAATATAGCAGTAATCCTACCTCCACGGGGGTCAGGATGTCAGAGACAGAGCACCGAGAGGCATGTCCTGTGCTACGAGCAAGCTGGCGACAGGCCGCCAGGGCTGCATCGGAGCCCAGTTCTGGCCACATCCTGCTACCCCAGTGTGCATCATTAATGAACTTCCCCGATCTGTTTATTTGAAGCAGAACTCAGGGGAAACCCAGCTGAATGAGTGCCTTGGGGAACAGTGTTAAGCGTCAGCCGTTGTTTCCTTTGTTGCCATGCTGGGCTGGCCGGTAAACAGGGTCACTGTGTGCGCTGTCTGGTTTTTCCCCTCTGGGTCTTGCATGGAGCAGAATGAAAGCTCATCTGAAAGATGTTTTATGTAAATTCTTCTGCTCTCAGGATCCAGGCCTCTGCTTGAATTATTTTTGTAAAAACCTTTGATCTGAGTGCTAAAATTATTTCTAAACCAATGATCAAAATCAAAGTCTTGCCTAGAGGATCAGCTTTCAGGTAGCTCTGTACCTTTTAGAGTGGTTGCAAGATTCCTAACAATATTCAAAATCAGGTGTTTATATATTGCCATTCACTTTTTCATTAGGGTAAACTTTTTTTTTTCTTTTTAAACTGGGCTTGTTTCAAGTGGAAAAAGATGTCTTTGGGTGGAAATATAAAATGGTTTTACTTTGGAAAACTGACATCTATTCATATACTCAGACCCATCAGTTCCACTCTGAAGAATTTATTCATGTGTGTTAAATCATAGACCTAGAAAAGACTAGTGTAGGAATATTCACAATAACTATGCATAAAATTCTCAATTTGGAAGCAATCTAAACATCTATCAAGAAGGAAATAAATTAGATATAATTATACAGTTGAGTACCACCCCCAAATAAAAGAACAAATTATTGAAACATACCAACCTGGATAAATTTAAAATATGATAAGTGAAAATAGACTGACACAAAGAGTGCCTAAAGAAAGATTCTATCTATATGAAGTTCAAGAACAGGCAAAACTAATTTATTGGGTAATAGACTTTGAAAGAGTGGTTATCTTTATAAATATCCATTGATTTATTATGGAGATGAAGGAATTTCTTAGGATTCTGGAAATGGTTTGTCGATCTGGTTGGTGGTTATATGCAGTGCTATATACTTCATTTTATACCTAAGACAACTCTGTGATGTTATTTGTCTTAGATGAGGTCCCTTTATTAGTTTTCTGTTGCATAACAAATTGTCCCCAGATTTATCAGATGTGATCTCATGCTTTCTATGGATTAGGAATTTGGAAGAAGCTCAGCAGTGTGTGTGTGTGTGTGTGTGTGTGTGTGTGTGTGTGTGTGTGTGTGTGTGTGTTGCAGTCCAGATGTCAGCCCGGGTTGCAGGCATCGGAAGGCTTCCCTGGGTCACGTCACTGGTTCTGAGAGCTGTCGAAGCCTTTTGAACTGTCTGCAGGAGGCCTCAGTTGCTCATAACTTGGGGCTGTCCAGATGGTTCCTCCTTCAGAATCCTTAAACATGGCAGCTGGTTTCCCCTGGAAAAAGTGGTCCAAGAAAGAGCAATGAGGAGGCCGCCGTGTCCTGATCTCAGAAGCCACCTTTGTTTCATTTTAAGCCAGTGTTATGGTTGATATGTAACATGTTCTCCTGTAGCCTCATTGTGGGGACGATGAGTGGATCATGAGGGCGCTGGACTCACCAGTGGATCATTGATTGATGCGCTCAGGAGCTGAATGTACTGCTAGGAGGTGAGGCCTGGTGACAGGTGGGTCACGGTGGGGCATGGCCTGGGGTGCCTATTTCTTCCTGTCCTCCTGTGATCACTTCCTGCTTCCTGTTGCCATACCATGAGCTATTCCTCTTCTGCCATGTTGCTCTGCCTTGGGCCGGTACACTATGGACTGAAACCTCTACAAACTATGAGCCAAAATAAATCTCTCTTCTTTTAAGCTGCGGCTGGCAGGTATTGTGTCTCAGGAATGTAAAAGTCACTAGGATAATTGTACTCTAGAAAAAAACACCGGGTTCCACCTTAAAAAGCCGCTTAAAACAAGACCTATCTGTATCACAGGTCAAGCTGTGATGGCCTATATAATTGTATATAATACAAGGAGTAAATTAAAGTGCTAATCCTTGCTGGTCAGCGTGTTAACAACTCTACTCCATTTTGGCTCATGTGGTGCTGAATTAAATTCATGAGCAAGAGATGACTCCATTTTAACCATTTTTTATGGTACCAAATTTAAAGCAAGACTGAATTCCATTTAAACATGGTCTAGACTTATATGGATGGAGTCACATAGCAGCTAATGTTTTGGTAAACTTTTTTCCCTAAGATAGTTAATATTGAGAGTCTCTGTCACATTGTATATAACAATAATCTATACCTTTTTATTGCTGAGATGTATGATTAATGCTTTTTTTGAATGTTCATCATAATACTATTTAGAATAAAGATGAAAATAATGCAAGAATGCAAATATTCACCAACTGATGAATAATGTGGTAATAATATAAATGGCATATTATTCAAGCTTAAAAAGGTTGAAACACTGATTCATGTTGTGACATCATGCCCATATGAAATGCCATTGAAGGGTACCCTTTAAATGGTTAAAATGCTAAATTTCATATTATATGTATTTTATCATGACAGTGGTAAATATATGCCATATAAAAGCTCAAAAACCAGATAATCTTAAGGTAAAATAAAAATCTATATCTGTCTATCCATTCTTTTTCTAACTCAATACAGAATTTGTTCTATACACAGTTAGTGACTGAGTTTAATATGTCATAAATTTATGTTCATGTTCAATATGCCTTACAGCACTTTAATGGTTATAATATTCTGTTGATTTGAGGAAAGACATTTTCTTTGTTCAGATTCTTATTACTGAACAATTAGGTTAAATAATATCCAAATATCTTTATAGATAAATCAGCCACATTTGAGATTAATTTTTCACATGAATTCTGTGATGTGAACTTAGCTAAACAATGTAAACATTTAAGAAAAGTGATACTTTATTTTGGAACAGTTATAGATTTGCAAAAAAGAACTGAGCACAGAATACTTGTAGACCTTTCTCTCCTACACAGTTTCTTTCATTACTAACATCCTATGTTACTATGGTCCTAGTGTTAAAATTTTGTTTTATGGAACTGGATATTGAACCCAGGACCTTCATATGAAGCTATTTCCCCAGGTTCTATATTTTATTTTTTTATTCTGAGAAAAAGATTCACTAAATCTATAAATTGCTCAGGCTTGGCTCAAACCTGGGATCCTCTATCCCCAGTCTCCCAGAATGCTGGGATTATAGGCCTGCACCTTGTTCTTCTGCTGTAACTAATGAGTCAGTGTAATTATTTACTAAAGTCCACACTGTGGTCAGACTTTCATGGTGTTTATTTGTGTCCCCTTTTACTCCAGGACACATTACCTTTAATGACCCAGATCTCCTGACGCTCCTTCTGGTGAAGATAGTTTCTCAGATTTTCTTTTATCTGGATGATCTGGAATTTTGAGGAGTACCAGTCAAGCTACTGTAGGACAACCCTCAGCTGAGAGGTGCCTGATGCTTTTCTCACTAGTACACTGAGTGGTGGTTCTGGGGAGGAAGGCAACAGAGCACATGCACCACAGACCTGATTTATGACTCCCGCTGCTGACCTCGGTCACCTCCCTGCCGTAGTGTTTGCCAGGTCTGGTTCCTTACTGTTACTCTCCCCTCCTTCCCTTACTCTGAAGTAAGTCGCTTCACTCACTGGGTGCCAAACACAAATGTTTTTCAAGATTTTGTAACAAATAGTGACATTACTTTCTAGAAAAAATTATATTAGTTATCATTCCCAGCTGCAGGGTAAAAACATTCACTTTCTTACAAGCTTGCCAGCATTGGCCACGTGCCTTTATAAGCCTGCTGAGCCTGGTGGGGTGGCACACACCTGCAGTCCCAGCACTTGGGAGGCTAAAGTAGAAGGATCATGAGTTCAAGGCCAGCCCAGGATACGTAGGAAGGTCCGCTCTCAAAAATACTAAATAAATAGTCTGCTGATTTGAGGGAGGAAAAATAGCGTTTCTTATTAATTTGCATTTACTGGTTTAAAAAGAATTTGTATATTTAAAAAAATACAGTTATTTGCATATTTTACTTTAGAGATTCCTAGCACATATCCTTTGCTTGTTTTTAGAAATTAGGATGCTTATCTTTATTTTATTAATATTCAGAATAATAACATTATGTCTGGTCATATGTTACTAGTCTTTTAAAAAAGTTTCCTTTAAATTATATCGCGGTACTTTTGGGTTGTTTTCATTTTATATAATTGACTCTATTGGTCTTTTTCTTTGTAATTTATATCTTTATTGTCATGTTTAGTAAGTCTAAATTTACATTCTGTAAAGTAGCCAGATCAGCTTATACCGAGGAAATTACTGTTACAAGTTGAGATATGATATGGGTGGCCTGGGTTTGACTGGTTTGAGCTTTGTCTTGGAAATAGCCAACACTGGATACGTTTCAATATGGATAACAGCTAACTGTGGCCTCTTAGAGAATTCTGGGATTGCTCTTAGTGTTTTAAAGAATCTCAGAATGGAACTAAACTGGCTGAAATGTGACACTAAATTCTTTGGCCACAGAAAATAAAAAAAGTAGACTACCATGACAGGCATCGGGAAAATGTGTTGGACACCTGGGTGAGAGATGAATCTCAGAGGGTGCAAGAACAAGAGCAGCACTTGTGAAGTAATAAGGCTCAGGTTTTCACCTGAGGTGAAACAGAGGTTTTCGCCTCTGTTCATTTGCTAGGGCTGCCGTGCCAAAGTGCATAGACTGGGCAGCTTGAAAACAGAGAGTTACGTCTTCGTAGTTCTGGGACTCTGAGATTAAGATTGATACAGATATGGCATACCAACTAGCATGGTTCTTCTAGATTCCTCACCCTTCCCCACTCCTGGTCATAAAGTTACCCATTCCCAGAATGCACATCAGCTAGAAGCAATTGGAACTGAGCTTCTCACAAAGTGTGAACTTTCTAGCGACTGATAGGCTACGGTTATACTACCTCAGCTCTGATGAAGATCTCCTAACCCCCAGGTCTCTGTAAGACTGCCTGCTCCCCAGCTCCTCCCTTTTTTTCCTGCCTTGCTTTGATACAGGAGCCACTCGCTTCTGAATAAAAATTGCCTGATGGGTACCTGGTGTATGGAGTGGTCATTGAGTGTTGGCGGATTCTTTATCTTTAGAAGATGTTAGCAAGATTGATTTCTTCAGAGGCCTCGTTCCTTGGATCGTGGCTGTCCCTGTGTGTGTGGCTCTGTGTATCAGGATGAGAAGGAAGGGAGAAGTAACTACAGTATAGCTCTTTGTTGGAAGGACCACATTGTTAGAGTCCAATGAAGACCCTGTCATTAGACACAGTCCTCTTCTGGTTTCCTTTTTGTCTCCTGAGGCTTATCACGTTTCCTCTGTGTTTCTCAGGCTATGTCTTTCCACATAGTCCTGACAGCCAGAGTGTTGGGTGAGCACCAGAAGCCAAGTCTGTGAAACTTTGGCTTCTAAAATGAAAGGGTCCACTTCAGTGTAAGACAGAAAAAGCCTCGAAGGGGATGAGAGCAGGCAGAGGACGTGAGGTAAGGGAAGAGTTTAGAGAGAAGCCACGGGGTCACCTGTGAACATGGACTCTCTGTACCCTAGCTTTGATCCCAAGGCCTCATCTACAGGGGCCTGAGAAGACATGCGTGTGTCTCCTTTCTTGGCCACAGCCTGAAGCTGGGGAAAGAGAAGGCTGGCAAAGCTTGCTACCTTGATGTGGCCGAGTAGGAACAACATCTAGGTATGGAGGGCGGGAGGCTGCCCACCTGTTTCCCAGAGGTCAGCATGGCACAGGAGATGGTTCCCAATCCAGAAGGGTTCCATGCAGAACAAAACTTTGCAGAGAAAGCACGCCAGGGAGGCTGCCAAGGATGCAGTGTGAGAATCAGGTGAAGACAGAGCTGCACTGACCAGGGACCACCTGGGTCTATTTAAAGGCAGCATGTGCCATGGTGACGCCCAGAGCCAGACAGAACAAATTATTACTGAGCAGGGCAGCCCTTAGGTCACCCCCGAGGAGATCAGATTCATCTCCAGGGAAGACAGGAAGAGGGAAAAAAATAAGAGAAAAAGAATCTTAAACTCAATTGTGACTGAATTATAAACTTGAATTGACTAAGACATGACTGAATTCGAATGAATTTATCTGAAAGTGACTAGATTAAATTTTCTCTGCTTAGAGGCAGAGTGGAAGCTCAAGGCAGAAATTACATTCAATTATAGGAGAATAGAGAAAATAACATTTTTGCACACTCAAGTCAGTGACTGTGAAATCTGTACTGGCTCCAACAATTACAGGCAGCCAAGTGTCAGTAAAATCTCCAGACTGGAGCATGGAGTCATTATGTACTGTTCTCCCAAGTTATTACCTGAACTCACCAATGGCTCAAAAGGTCAGTACAGTGCCTTATCCTCAGAAATCATGATGAAACTCCCTCAGGTTTTTATTCAAAATGTTTCCTTTATATTAGACTGCATAGTCAAATCTTGTGAGATAGGAAAACATTTTGCAGAGACTGGAGGCGGCCCAGATCATAACACCATGGCCCAAAAGATGAAAGTGTATAAGCTTGAGGTGGTGCCGAGTATCTCCTGTTGCCCCTGAAGATCTGCTTTCCACACCTCTGTCCCCATCTCTCTCTTGTCCTTGGAAGCGGATATCTGTGGATGCATCACTAGGGCTGTCGTTGAGCTACGTGAGCAGGAAGGAGCTCATAGGAAAGGAGAAGAGTGAGTCAGGCTGTCGATTCCCTTTTGCCATCCTGATCCTCAAGGGTTGGCTTAGCCAAAGGTGCTGCTCTTTGCTCGGGAGGGACTCTGAAGTCGTCATCCACACCCTTGGATGTAACTGCCTTCATTAAACACCTCTCTGATTACTTGCTGAGCTTACTGTGATGGTCTTGGCTGATGCTTGGGGGACAGTTATAGAAAGTTACGTCCCATCACCCGAGTTTGGGGAGTGGACCATGCTGATATGTATAATACAAGGGGCATGTTTTCCTTGTACAGGCTTGACTGAGAAGGACTAGAGATTTCTTATGTGACATGTCTGTTTGTCAGGAAGTTTCAGTCTTTTGTGTACTTCTAGACCTTTCACGTTTTAGGATTTTCCTTATAAATGGTGATTATTTCTGTGGATGTGAAAAATGATACTCAATAGAAACTTCTGGATACTAAGGCTAGTTATTCTTTTTTAAAAATTTTTTAAAATCTTTATTGGTACATTACATATATGCATCATGATTGCACTCTATAATGGGGATTTGTACCAGTATAAGACACAAGTTAATTCTCATTTTTTCCCATAGCCCTACCCACCCTTCCACCCCCCCATATACATAAAATTTGTTTCCTTACTTTTTTGTTACAACCTCATCATTTTTCCCCCTTCACCCTATTTTACATTGAGCATTATTCTATTTCACAATATGTAACATAACAATTCTAGGACTCATTTACATCTTTATTTTCTCATACCAGAGAAAAGATGCGATATGTACCTATTGGTGCCCTATTTATTTCACTTATGAGGATATCCTCAAGGTATGTCCATTTAAGTAGAAATGATTCAAACTTATCATTTTTTATGGCAGAGTAATACTCCATTCTGTAGAAGAACCACAGCTTTTTTATCCAGTCTCCAGTTGATGGACACTTGGATTGTTTCCAAGATGTAGCAATCACAAATTGGGCTGCTATAAACGTGGGTGCACATATGTCACTGTGATATGAGTCTTTTAAATCTTTTGTGTATATACCTACCAGGGCAATGGCCGGGTCTAATGGGACCTCCAATCTAGATTTTTGAGGAATCTCCAAACTGATCTCCACAGGGGTTGTACGAGTCTGTAGTCCCATCAACAGTGGAGAAGGGTTCCTTCTTCTGAGGCTGGTTATTCTTTTTAAAGGTAAAGAGAATACTTCTAAGCTATGGGTTTTTAATAGATAGACAATGGCTACAAATTCATGCTTGGATTGAAAAGATAGAAGTGGTATTGGATTTCTGGGGTGCTGGGACTCTTTCCAGAAATTATTTCAATTTTTTTTTTGGTGTCCTCAAGGAAGAATTGTTTAAAATAAGTGCCAAAGGTGGCAAAGGTGGAATACGCTTGCAGAGCACGTTTGGGCCAATTAGAGCAGGATAAAAGTATCAGGATGACAGCCAACCACTATGAGAACATGGGGGCCAAAAGCTTCGTGGTGACAGTCTTTTCTATTCTGCACTCCTCAGTCTGATGTCAGATCTAAAGTCTATCCAAAACCTCCTTGAGTTTGCATGGAACTGTTTTTTGTCACTTATCCTGTAACTGACAGGTCACACCCATTTGCCACACCTTAATCTCCTGCCTCCGAAGGAAGGAGACATGGTCAGTCTCCATGCTTGCAGCCAGCAGTGTGATTTCATTAGAAATTGTGATCTCTCCAGCTCCTAGCCAATATTTTCCTGTGTGAAGAAAGTTCCAGAAGCTCTGATATGTTTGACAAGATACATTGTTTTCAGTTTCTCAATGTTCCTTCTGCGAATTAGCTCAACTTTGTTTAGTTATTTATGTTGTTTTTTCCTCAGACACGGTCTCTCTGTACAGCGCAAGCTGGTCTTGAACTATGTAGCCCAAGATGACCTCAGATTTGCAGTTAACCTCTGTCCAATCCTCTAATCCTCTGTTAACTGAAGGATTTTGTCTGCTTTTATTCAGAGCAGCTTCCTTCTAGCTACTGAAATGACAATTGGTCAGAATTCCTCACAATACAGTAAGAAGCCAGAGCCTTTCACTACGTTGTGTGTTTCACAGTCATTTTTAGAGTGTGGAAGCAAAATTGCCACTGCAGGTAATTTCTCGCTAATAGTTAACATTGTCTTTTCAAAGACTGGTCCCACATTGAGAAGCTCTGGGTCTGGCACCAGGGTGCAGTTCTTGCCTTGAGCACGAAGTGATCCATTCATAGAAGAGAAATCTAACACTTAGCAATGTTTATTACTCTGCTCTATTCCTAACAGCCTATCAGTACCACTTCAAAACACACCAACCTGTGTCTCTCATTAGTCAGAGAAAGCCCTGAAGCCCAGTCCTAGGTAATGTGGTAATTTAGGGAGAGGCAGGAATTGCTTTGCTCTCCAAAGCTGAGCCTGTGGGAGTGACTGCCAATAGCTGAAGATGCTCAGCTGCCTCAAGCTGCCTGGTGCATCCTTAGCTCATACCCTTTGGGATCCACAGTGTGAATGATGCTGTCTTACACTTGCCTTCTCCCATTTGGAAAATAGTCTTTTCTTGACTCCTCTCAAGAAGCCGGATGAAGCTTCAGGAAAAATTTTATAGGGGAACCTTAGATGACAATTCAGGCTGACTGAGCTCTTTAATAACTTGACAGTGACTCTGAAAGAATCTGTTGAAATATCTCCCATCTTTTCCTTGCTATATGAAATGAAGGGCCAGAATTCTTTTTCTGTGATCTCTATCATTGCTGCAGGTGGCCAAAGAAACAGGTTAAAGGTCACAATTTAGAGTCTCTGGCCCTTGAATGTTGGTATCCATAGCATCACAAATCCAGCCATTATGATGCACTTGCTGCCTCAGGGAGCTGGCTGGACACTCAAAGGCTGGCTCCACCAGGGGAGCAAGCCGAAGCCTGCCACCACCAGCCTGGCTTGCGGTAATTACAATCTACACAGGGGCCCCAGGGAGCCCACTATGAAAACAGCTATTTCCATGTGCTCCCAAACAACCCTCTAAACAATTTGTGTTCCTACTGAGGAAGACCCCTAAGGGAATGAAAATTCCTTTTCTGGGTGACATTGAGAAGATAATCATATGATTTGGGTAAGTATTATAAAAGGAATCTTGTGCTCACTCTGACTTCTGAGGAAATTCCTTTCTGCTGAGGCAGAGGTGAGTAACCTACATGAAGCAGAGTGTTATTTTAGTCAGATGAATGTGTGTGTCTGCAACTGAACGTATAATGTCAGGGAATATGGACATATTTTGCAGAAGTGTGTATTTTTCTATATAATAGCATGATTAAAACATCAGTTCATTGCTACATACCCAAAAGAAGTATTAAAATGCTTCATAATCTACTTTTTATCATTTTGATAAGTGATATAGACACATTATAATGACCCCTAGTTCGGTTTATAATGAACTAAAACCCATAGTTCACTGTGGGTACACTTTACTTTTGTACACTTCCATTGTACACTTTACTTTTGAAAAAGCACCATCTATCTACCAATACAGTATCTGCAGAGTGTTTTCCTTGTCCTCAGAAATGTTCTGCCTGTCTTTGCTTCCATCTTCCTTCCCAGCCCTAGGCAATTAGTGACCATTCGATGGTCTCCATAGCTTTCCTTTTACAGAATGTCATAGAGTTGGAATTTAGGCAAAGATGGGAATTGCTTTGCACTCCAAAGCTGGGCCTCTGGGAGTGTCCACTGATTGCCAATGGTGCCTACTTATCTTTTCATATTGGCTCCTTTCATATAACAACATGCTTAAGCTTCTTCCATGTCATTTTGTGGCTCAGCATCTCATTACCTATCATCACTGAATAATACTCTTCTATAATTTATCCATTCACATACTAAAGGATATCTTGGTTATTTTTTGGCAACTATGAATAAAGCTGTTCAAATACTGACATGTGAGGTTTTTTTTTTTTTTTTTCTGTGTGAGTATAAGCATTTCGATTGCTTTGTCTAGGGGTGTGGTTGATATGACGATGATAGCCAAGCTCTATGAGACACTGCCAAACTGTGTTCCAGGGTGACAGTACTGTGTTGCATTGCCTTCCTGGACATTGATGCTGCTCATCTTCTACAGCATTTGCTGCTGTTTTTAGAACTGTAGCCATTCTAATAGGTGTGAAATAGTGTACCTGTTGTCTTGGTTTGCCCTTTCCTAATGACGTAGGATGTCTTCACATGCTTATTTGCTGTCTTTGTAGGTTCTTTAGTAAGGTTCAGATCTTTTGCACATTTTAAATATTTTGCTTTCTTATTGTTGAATTTAAATTTTTTTTTTTTTTGAGATAGGATCTTGCTTTTGTAGTTCAGGCTGGGCCTGAGATCAGCCTTAAACTCACAGCAATCCTCTTGTCTCTGCCTTTTGAGTGCTGGGATTACAGGTGTGAGCTTTTGTACACATATTAACACCCAGCACTGTGGTATGTGGCACTGATTGTTGGTGGGTGTGAGTCTTCACACCTGGCATTGTTGAATATGGTTACTGGGGATAGAACCCTGGCCCTTGCGCTTGCAAGGCAGGTACCAGAACCACTGAGCTAAATCTCCAGCCCCTTATTGTTGAATTTTAGGATTTATGGGTTATATTTTGGACAGCAGTCCTTTGTCAGATGTGTTTTGTTTTGTTCTGGTACCAGGAATCTAACTCAGGACCTTGCGCTTGTGAGGCAGGCACTGGAACCACTGAGCTCTATCCCTGGCCCAGATGTGTTATTAGTACACATATGTAGTCTGTAATGGTTACTTCCTTATATGGAGTTGGTGCCTGTGCACAACATATCCTAGTTCCTTTTTCTCTGCTTCCTCCATATCTTGATCCTCTGCCTTTGAGAAATATCTATCTCTCTACTTTCTATCATATGGGTTTTACAAAGGTTTTCTCTCACTCACAATCCAGTCTTTTACAGAGCAGGAATTTTTGACTCTAATGAAATCCTTTTGGCATTTCTTTATTCAAGTTTTTTGCTTTTGGTACTTCATCTAAACAATCACTACCAAACCCAAGGTCACCTAAATTTTCTCCTACACTATCTTCTAGAAATTTTATAGTTTTGAATTTTACATAAAAATCTATGATCCAGTTACTATTAATTTTTGTAAAGGGAGTAAGATCCATGTCTAGAATATTTTTTTATTTTGCATGTTTTTCCAATTGTTCCAGCACCATTTATTGGAGTAAAAACACTCACTGTCCTTTTTTCCTACTGCACTGACTTTGCTCCTTTGTGAAGGAAATATGCCTCTTCTGATGTGGGTATATTGATACATAGTCTATACAATGTGGGTTTATTTGTCAAGGAATCATTGTTCTATACTGATGGTATATTTCTGGGCTTTAGATTGTCTGTTCTTTTATGGTATCATCCTCTCTTGATTATTGTAGTTTTGTAGTGAATGTTTAGGCCTGACAGTGCCAATTTTCTGAGTTTGTTCTTCAACCTTGGCACTCTTTTTCAAGTCAGGGTCTTGCTTTTGTAGTTCAGGCTGGCCCTGAGCTCAGCCTTGAACTCACAGCAGTCCTCCGGCCTCTGCCTCCTGAATGCTGGGATTACATGCGTGAGCCACCACTCCCGGCACTGTGGTATGTGGTTCTAATTGCTGGTGGGTGTACATGTCCATGCCCAGCATTGTTGTATGTGGCTTCTGGGGATCTAACCTTGGCCCTTGCACTTGCAAGGTAGGTGCTGGAACCACTGAGCTAAATCACTGCCCCCCCCCCCAACCTTGGCTATTTTTGTCTTTGGCCTTTTTCACATATACTTTAGAATCATTTCCTCAATATCTACACAGTATCTGGGTAGGGTTTTGAGTGAAATTACAATAAATCAAAGTGAAATGAATTTATACCCTAATGATAGTGAATTTTCCAATCTATGAATATTAAATCTCTCAATTTCTTTTCCTTTCATCAGAATTTTGTGGATTTCCTTGTGTAGAACTTACACACAGATTTATAGCCAAGTATTTTTCTTTTTCTTTGGTGGTAGTGTACATGATTTAAATTTGTTTTGAATTTAAAATTCAGAGCTAAACATGTGGCATGGGCTATAATCCTAACACTTGAGCAATGATGCAAAAGGATTTCTGTGAGTTTGAAGCCAACCAGGGAAACAAAGTGAGTTCAAGACCAATGCCAGTCTGAACTATAGAGTAAGACTCTTGGTCTCAAAAATCCAAATAAATAAATAAAATTTCTAACTGTTCAGTGCTGGTATGTAGGAAAGCAATTGGGTTTTTAAAACCTGTGCACATTTTTAATGTCTTCTTTGCTTCTTTCTCTCATTTCCTTCTGTTTCTTAATAAGAAGAATTCAGGATTCAGAGAAAGACAAATATTTTACAAAATAAGACAAATTTATAGAAAACTGAGCATACAGTACTGTTGTTTGTCTATTAATATCTTGCACCAATGTGATATATTTGCTATAACTCTAAATTCCAAGTTTAATATTGTAAGGGAATATTGAATAGAAAAGTAAAATAATTGTTCCTTGTCTTCACAGAGTTTGCAAGCTCACTAAAAAGCTAGCGAAAAATTCTTCTGCATCAGCAACTGATACAAAATAATGCACCATTTCTGGGGGTTCAAAAGTCAGTTCCTTTTATTAAATGCTTATTTCAAAGACCAGAAACAAAATAAACAGTAAAATAGGCTCCAAAGTAATCACAGGCCCTCTCTCACCTGGCCCCTGCTGCAGCAAGGGAGAAAGACAAGCAGCAGCCATGGAAAAGGAAGGTTGGGAGAGGAACAGCAGGGCTTGAGTGCCAGGCTGCCTCCCCTCCCTCCATCACCATTACAAGCCTCCCTGCTGCCCCACAGACATGTGTGCTACCAGGAGAGCATGCTCAGATGGCACAGAATCCAAGGACTATGCGCCAAATTGGGACCAAAACATGAGAGGGGCCTGGGTGTCTAGAGTTTTTCTCCTCCACTTATTGGATCTTGATTCTGGGTCTTCTGAAAAGGAAAGGAAGGGTCCTGGTGTGCTCTCGTTGAGTTCTCTGCTGCCTTTTCTTTTTGCTCTTGTTTGTTCTGGGACATAAATTCCTTGCTCTTAAAGCTCTTGCTTAGCTGCCTTGACGATGACTTGGACGACAAGCCCCTAGAGGGGGTGGATTTCTTATCCATCTTTACTTTGAATTTCTTTTTCTTTGTCTTGTCTTTCTTGGAAGACTTGCCTCGGTCTCTTTTGTGTTCTTTCATGGCTTTTTTGTATTCCCGCTTGATCTTCTTGGCCTTGTGGTCCCACTCCTCTTTCGTGTTTTTGGACAACTCCTTCCAGATCTTGCCTGCCTTCTTGGAAAGATCCATGATGCTGATGCCAGGTTGGTCTGACTCGATCATCTCTCGGCTGGCATTCAGCCATAGCCTGTAGGCAGACATGGGCTTCTTGGGGGCTCTGGGATCTTTCTTCTTCCTGACTTTCACAGCCCTCTTATGACCCTTGTGGTCCTTGGCCATCTTGGCCCTTCTGCGCTGTTTCTGCTTCTTCTCATTCTGCTCACTGTCATCTTCATTACCAAAGGAGCTGGCAGAGGCATTGCTGTCAAACTCCTCTGCTACTTCCTCTTCCTCTTCCTCCTCCCCAGGGTTGAACGACTCATCCATTTCCTCTCCTGAATCATCACTGCTGCCCTTAGCATTCTCTTCCCGGATCTTACCCTCTTCCTTCATCTTCTCCAAGTAGGCATCGTGCTGGTCTTCATCAGAGTCAGTGTATTTGTGGTAGCTTAGGTTCTTCCCTTCTTTCGACCCTAGGTTTCTGATGTTGAGTTTTTTGGCACTGATGAAGTCAAATAGCACTCCATACTCCTCCTTCTGGATGCTGCTGAAGGTATATTGAGTGCCCTGCTTGGTCTCAATCTCCAAATCAAAAAAGCGAGTAGTGGTGATACCACGGGCAAAGTTGACAAAGGCGATCTCCTGGAAGCGGATGTGGATGGGTGGCTTGTGGACGTAGATGAAGCCCTGCTCCAGCGGGTACAGCAGCCCTGAGCTCGCCTTGTAGGAGCAGGTGATGCACTGGGCCCCCAAGTGCCCTTGGAAGGTGCCAGGAACTGTGATTTTGCGGTTTACAAGTGCTTTCATGACCCGGCTGACCACTTCATAGAGCAACCCGACCATATTCTTGGTGAGCTGTCCCTTAAAGCGCTTCTCTAACTCCTCCTCATTCATATTGAGAGTCAAAGAGATGTTCTCATCCTTGGAGAAGAGGAGGATGAGGAAGTGGTAACGAGTCTGGCCCTGCTTGATAGGGGGGTCCAGGCTGATCATGAAGAACATCTGGCGCTGGTCCTTGTGGGGCAATAGGAAGAGGCGCAGCACTGTGGAGTAGGGGATCTTGTAGTCGAAGGTCTTGCCATGCAAATGCAGGAAGGTGGGGTAGATTCGAATGTCATAACGACCCCGAGGAGTTAGGCAGTGCAGCTCCTGGAAGATGCAGATGGCATCTGCTGTGGCCTGGATTAGATCTGCCTTTGACAGCACATTCTGGGCAAAGGCCTCAACTAAGTCCACACCATCCTCCTGGGCAGGAGGGACATAGAAGCGCATCTCCACGAGGGAGACTTCTGCATCATCGCTCTGGTGGAACTCCATGGTTACTTCATTCTTGTTTGTGGTACACTGGGACACATTGCTGAGAGGTATCTCGAAGACGGGCTGGTCACCAATGTCAAAGGAAAGAAGCTGCCCACCAAACTTCACTGTCCCCCAGTTCCAACCTTTCACACACAGGTTCTTTTCCATGAGCTCAAGGTGATAGTGGGTTTTGAAGAAATCTGAGAGTTTCTGAAACTCTGATTCTTGGAAGCCATCATACTTGTAGACATGGCCATTCCTTGTGAGCAGTTTAAGTCCGTGGCCCAGAGCTACCTGTCGCCAGGTGCCTTCAGTCAGCTCCCAGCCCTCAATATTGTCCACTTTTCCCGTTTTGCTGTTTTTAAAGATGATACCTTGGTGATTCAACCTTAGATGACCCTCTTTCATAGAGCCCTTTACCTCCTGGTAGATGCCACTGAACTCTAACATTTCCGCCATGATGACTTACAAGTGGTGACCAGGAGCTGCGACCCAACTCAGAAGCTGAGTATGTGGATGCTCAGTTGACTGAGAATTTTTTCAACCGGTAGCTATCCAACTGCCAGGCTGTAGCTATGCGCGCGTGAAACACGCGGGACACGGTGGTGAGGATTGCCTTTCCTGCGCCTGCGCGGACTAGCGCCCGGCCAACGGAAGTCGCATACCGGAAGTAGAAGTTGCATATGGACAGTTAGGTTTTAGTAGGCATCCTCCCTTAGCAAAGGGGAGAAATTAGTGTAGTTTGTAGTAGTAGTAAAGGAAATGAGAGATAGGAAGGCCCTGGGAGAGTGATAGGATTTGGACAAGTTCAGGTAGGGATAAGTAAAGTCTAAGTAGAAGGACGGCCATGCGCATAGATTGAGGCAAGAATGCTGATGGTATGAATTTATTTTCTTTGTTGGTGTGAGTAATCAGAAGTTGATGAAGTGCTTAGATTTGGATTTTAAAGTAGGTATTTTTTGGGTCTGGTTCTTATAAGACCATTGTCCTGGTTTCACATATCGCTCTAGGCAGATAGTCTACACTTGGTTTCACTGAACCAAAATGAAAGGCTTATGCCCGGGAGTATTTCTAAAGAGAAGAATTGTCCTTCCAGGGGAAAAGCTACCACATGGGGGCACCGCTTTATTCATTTACAGGACTAGAATTTTGTGTATACACATGAAAAAGGAAGCAACTAATTTGGAAGAACAAAATTGTGACAGACCCCACGGGGAGTTGCCCTGAATTCTCCAGGCTCTGCCTGCACTGAAGTCATTGTCTTTGCACTGAAGTCATTGTCTTTGGATAGCTTTTATCATTTTTGTAGGGCTAGAGAATCATATGGAGTTTTGTAGGGGGAGGGAGCAATGAGGGAACTTAATGAATCTCATTGCTTTAATTTCTTCTTACTACTAGAGGAAGAGGACAATAAATGCCTAATTTTCCTCCCTTGGTCTTAGTTAACTTTCCTCCAGAAGTCCCTCCAGATTTGTATTTAATTGCTTATTCACACTAGCCATAATAAGACTGCAGGGATTTAAGGAAGTTCTGACAGTGAAAAGACACATTCATATTTATACTTTTGGTCACTCTTTCCCCACTTACATTACTTTTCTTCATAAAGTTTTTCTCAGTTCTTGTCCCTACTCTCATTTGATGCTCAGGGAAGCCACAAACTTTATCTCCCTGGCTATCATCTATCTCACAGTGACTGAGTTCAAAACATTGTAGTCCCACTGGGCATGGCTATATGTGGCACTCCCAAAGCTCTAGAAGCCTGAGGCTAGGGGAAGTACAAGGCCAGCTTGAGTAACTCAGCAATTTAGCAAAGCTCTTGACTCAAAATGAAAGGGCCCAGGGCTAGGAATGTAGTTCTGTGTGAAGGCTCTCGGTTCATTCCTCAGTACCACAAAAGACTAACTAAATACTGGATTCATTCTTTTCTTTCATGAAGTCTTACTATTCAGAAGCATCTCTTCCTTCTGTTCTCACCCTTTCACAGGACCACAGCCTGCCACTAAAACTCTGCATACATTCTGGATCAAATCTAGACTCTGCCCTGGATCTTTTTCTTTTTTTTTTGAGACAGGGTCTCCCTTTGTAGTTCAGGCTAGCCCTGAGGCTCAGCCTTGAACTCACAGCAGTCTTCCTGCCTCTGCCTCCCGAGTGCTGGGATTACAGGTGTGAGCCACCACGCCCAGCACTGTGGTATGTGGTACTGATTGCTGCTGGGTGTGAGTGTCCATGCCTGGCTTCGTTGTATGTGGTTACCAGGGATTGAACCCTGGCCCTTGTACTTGCAAAGCAGGTGCCGGACCCACTGAGCTAAATCCCAGCCCTGGATCTCTTCTTAAACCTTATAAAATGGTCCTATTTATTGCTGCTCTCTTTAGTCTGCTATTGCTCATGCTTATTTCTCTGTCTGGGATTCTACTTTTTTCTTTTCCTCTAATTTAAATTTAAATACTACCTTCTCTATGTACAGTTGCAATTTTGTGCCCATAAAAATATCCAGTTACATTTAAATTTCAGATAGACAAACAATAAAGCTTTAATATTATGAAGCATATTAAAATATCACTTATTTGTATGAAATTTAAGCTTAATCGAGCAACCCAGATTTTATCTGTCAACCATACCACTATGGAATCTATTCTTAATGGCTCAACTTTCTCTTATCTCCTTTTTTGTTCCCAACACACTTAATTCAGTCTTTCAATTTGTGCTATCTTGTATTTATTAATTATATATATGGCATCAACTGTTAGGCAGCAAATATTCACTATCAGGCACTGTGCAAAGTGCTTTTTATATAGTAGTTAATTGAATTCTTAGAAGTAATGAGATAAAGTGGGAACTAGTATGATATGCATTTTATAAATGAGAGAGCTGAATTCTTTTTTTTAGACAGGGTCTCACTTTATACTTCAGGCTGGCCCTGAGCTCAGCCTCAAACTCACATCACAGCAATCCTCCTGCCTCTGCCTCCTGAGTGCTGGGATTACAGGTGTGAGCCACCACGCCTGGCACTGTTGTATGTAGTTACCAGGGATCGAACCCTGGCCCTTGTACTTGCAAGGCAGGTGCCGGAACCACTGAGCTAAATCCCTGGCCCTAGAAAGAGCTGAATTTTTGAGAAGTTGTTTAATTTTATTTTGTTCATTTTCCCAAGGCTAATTAAAAACTTAAATTTTGATTTGTCTGTAGGGTGACTAACTTGTTCTGGTCCCTTTGGTACTGCTCTCTCTCTCTCTCTCTTTTTTTTTTCCAAATCAAGAGTTATACATCCTATGAACTTTTTCAGTTCCAGGCATATTTTTTATGTCTGACTTCAAAGACTGGGCTTCTGGCCTACTTCCCAGCCCTTAGAGTTTTCACTTTGTTTTCTTGTTATATTTTAAAGTCCTTAAGGACAGGGGACTAGTTAGTGGTATTTACTGATTTTGAGAATTACTCATGGGTCAAACACCTTCTCTTGGGCCTGTTTTGGCTGCAGAGCTGAGGTCTGTGTGGATCAGTGTACCTGGGGGTGGCCTGACTTAGATACAGCTGAGACCCAAGCAGGCTGAGTGGCCTTTTCAGTAGAAGCACATGTTTCATAATGCCACTGGATATTGCCTACAAAAAGACATTCTGGTGGTGGGGAACCTCTGGCACTTGTGTAATTTATTTTTCTTTTAAGACAAATGAGGTTAACATATGAGTTGTTTTTCTTAAACTAAAACCTCAGTATTCAAACTTAATTGAAGTATTGCCATTGTGTGATTAATAGGTGAGTTTGGGGTTGCAGTCTGGACACTGGGCTTTACAAGGCTCAGCGTTACAGTTAGGCTATTGCTATTAGGAACATTTCCTCTTAAATTATTAAAAATGTAACTTCCTACCGGGTGTCTAGTGCCTCAAACTTGAGAGACTGCCTGCTAGGAAGTCTGGGTGAAGGAGTAAGGCTGGAGAAAGCAAAACCAGGGTGCCACGAGAAGCGGGGTTCTTAGGATGGGCAGGCTGACTGCAACAGGCAGTGCCCCAGTGCATGGTACGGTTGTTGTTTTTTGCTGGAGCTATGCTTTTTGTTCAATGGGACACATATCCCAAAGATTATATATTATTACTTTACTATATAACAACCAAGTAGTTAAACAATGATATGTGGGTGTTATTGTTATGCTATGAAGTGGTTAATGAGGTGTGACAGGAAAGGCAGGAAAAATAGATTTCTCTCTCTCAGGGGCATCTGTATGACTTGTCTCTGTTTTGAATGCAGTTCATTATTAAGCACACATTGACTGTAAAAACTGGGCTGTTTGTGGAGAAATCACTTTTAAAAAGCTTTATCTGCATTGATAAAGGCCAAACTTATTTTTAACTGTTAAATTTACCTCGAAGTATTTGAATTCTTTTGTATGCTTGTAACATTCAGGTTTTTTCCTTACTAGAGGGTGTAACTAAAGGGTGTATGGGGCATAAAAGGTAGGCAGGAGCTTCCATTATGGAGAGTGCTGACCTATTCCACTGTCTTTCCCTTCTCAGAAACCCATGGTGGCTTTTCCTTGGCCCCGTAGGACAGTTTGTGAGGCTCTTGGCTTGCCATTTAAGGTCACTCTGACCCTAACCTATCTTTCTAGCTCACAGGCTAGTTTCTTACTGCACACTTTACTCCACACTGTAATGTACTGAATGTTTATATTCTCCCAAAGTTTGTATGTTGAAATCTAATCCCCAGGATGAGAGCTTTGGGATTGAGTGCCCTTATCAGAGAGTCCCCAGGAAGCATCCCCTTCCACTATGTGAGATCACAACGGATAGACTGTATCTGTGAACCAGAAAGAGAATTCTCACCATTCACTGAATCTGCTGCTGACGTGGTCTTCACGTCCAGCCTCCAAAACTGTGAGAATCAATCTCTGGTGTCTGAGTTCATGGTCATAGCAGCCTGTGTGGACTAAGGCTAGACTCCTCCAGTGCAAACGAGATTGATGTTTCTGGCCTCTGAAACTTTTCTCTTGCAAAGCATCATAGTTAAGAGTTTAATACCAGAATCTAGACTGTCTAGGTTCAAATCCTATTTTTGCTACTCATTGTATACTCTTGGGTAAGTTGCCTAACTGCTCTAGACCTTGATTCTCCTGCTAGAAAGATGGAACTAAAATGCTACTTCTTATATGGGCATAAAAGAATGCCAATACTGAAAACAGTGCAGAGCACACACTAAGCATTTAAGAACTACTAGCTCCTCCTTTACTTACCTACCTCTAATGTCTCTTCCTCATAACATCCCTGGCCGTCCCATCCCCATTTCCCCCTTGGGAAATGCTGAGAGTTGGCACTATTTCCTAGGAAGGAAGCTGCCTTTCTTCTCATCCTTGTGTCTTCGGATCACAGCCATGCATTGAGCATCACTCTGAGTCAGGCCTGTACTCAGTGCACAACACTTGGAGGTAGACATTGTTTGTCTCACTTTACAAGGCAGCAAACCTGCTCAGGGAAGTTGAGGCATGCTCGGGTTGCAGACTGAGTGAAAGATGATACTGGGTTTCCGATGTAGGCTGCCTGTGATCACACCTGTGAGACTCTTCCCTCCTTTCCAAGAGTGAATCTAACACCCAATTTGAGTGTCCACACCGCTCCTAGAGTAGGAGGTCCTCAGTGGATTTCTGATGCCTTGATGGACCACCATGCAATTTGGTTGTCTTTCTAAGTGCTGTTCAGTGCCCCAGGGCTGTGATTATCTTGAAGATGATAAAGATGTTTTCTTGATGGGCCTTAAAAAAGAAAGACTATAAGTTATTCTTCTTTCATTGAACTCCACAATAATCTAAAAAAAGCAATTCTCATTTCTTTTTACCTTGACTGTTACCTGTTAATTTCAAATATGGTTAGATGAAGGATTTAGAAATAGTCAGATCAAAGCTGTTTTTGCCACAAAGGAGACTTTCCCCTGAGTCAGACTAACGGTTCTGTGGATGGCTTTCTTTGGTTAGGAGACTCATTCAATCCAGGGTGACAAGGTGCCGGGCTGGTGGCAGTTCCAGTGGGTCTGACTTTCTTTCAACCCCTAATTAAAATGTTATTAATGCCAATGATAATTTATAGTTAACTGAAACACCGTTGTAGAGACGGTTTCATAGAATTTAAGTCATATGTGAATTTCTTGCATCTTCACATTTCTATGACATAAAGGCAACCTCTGTGATTTCTAAGTGCCTTGGACATAGCATGCTGTTCATCTGAGACTAAATCTTAACAACCTGCAACATTCACTCAACACCTAATTACTAGATTTGTACTATAAGCCAGATATTGTTCTAGTTACTTAGGATATAGCAGTGCAGAAGAATAAAACTCTTGTTCTCTTGGAACTTGTTTAAAAGACTTTTCAGGATGAAAAACATTTTTAAATCATGCACAAGAAAGAATAATGTACCCATAATTCAGCTTTAATAATTATTACCATTTCGTTCTTTTTTCGTTTACATCTTCCCCACCACATACTTCGTTGATAATGGAGCACCTTCAAGCAAATCCCACATGAGTCATTTTATTGTACAAAGAGTGATAAAAAAATGCTTAAATTAAAAAATGCTTATTACAATAAAAGACACATTGTTAAAATGATGTAATAAACATGTTTCAAGTGAGGGGGGAGTGTTGAGTATTTTGAGGGTAATTTCATGGCAATGTGTGCTTTACTGTAATAAATTTTTAATTAAACATTCACTATATTTTCTCCCTAACAGAGACAGTTTTTTTAAAAAAATCATGATGGCACCATCTTATCCAACACAATGAACAAAAATTTCTTGACATCATTTAATATTCCATGTGGGTTAAATTTCCCTGTTTTTTCAACATTTTTTTTTTCATTTGTTTGAATCTAGATCCAAACATGATCTTCACACTGCAGCTGTGGAAAGGATCTTACATCTCTCTTGTTTACTTATTTTGAGACAGGGTCTCACTAACTCCCTAAACTGCCCTGACTGGGATGGAACTTGTGGTCCTCCTGCCTCAGCCTCTCGAAGTGCTGAGATCACAGGGCTGCACCATCACACCTGGCTCTTACATCTCTTTTGAGATTCAGTTATTTTGTTGGCTGTAGGAATGAATTACTTGTCCTGTGGAAGTTCTCACATTTTATCTGTGGCTAATTTCATTCTGATCATGCTTTGGGTCTCGGTATCCCCCAAAGTCTCATGCACCGTGCTGTTTTCAGAGGTAGCCGAATCTCAGGTGTGTGATGCTGGGATTCAGGGTGATTAATACTTCAGTCCACTGACTTGTTTGCCACCTCCCTAACCCCAGGAGTCTAGACAAAAGATAAGGAACAGAAAGAGACTTGTCTTTTCCCTTGTTGCTTTTTCTGACTTCTGAATGCAAATAATTGTTTCTCCTCTGTGACTCCTTCTGCCATGCACCACCCTGCCTTGGATCCAGCCAAGAATGGACTGAAAACTCTACAAATTCTGAGCTAAATGAAACTCCCCCCTTTAATTTTGGTTGTTGGGTATTATGTCTCAGCAACAAGAGAGAAAGTAACAAAATTTTCATGTTGTAGGTTTTTTTTTTTTTTTGAGACAGGATCTTGCTTTGTAGTTCAGGTTGGCCCTGAGCTCAGCCTTGAACTCACAGTAATCCTCCTGCCTATGCCTCCCAACCGCTGGGATGACAGGAGTGAGCCACTAAGCCCAGCTCTGTGGTATGTGATACTGATTGCTGGTGGCCATGAGTCTCCATGCCCAGTATTGTTGTATGTGGTTACTGGGGCTGAACCTGGGTCCTTGCATTTGCAAGGCAGGTGCTGGAACTACTGAGCTAAATCCCCGGCCCTTTGTGGTATTTTTTAATGATATTCCTTCACACTGGATCTTTGCAAAGGTAACAGTTATATCTAGAAGCTGGGTTAGGGTCACCTTCAGTGGGTCGGGTGGCTTTTTCTGTGACCAAGAAGTTTCTGGAGATGTCTTGGTGGCTAAAAGCTTAAATGGCTTGTTGACAACATTTGGTTCTTGTGCCACAGTGGCAGTTTGATTCTGATGCTATAAAGCAGTCCCTATGCCCCTTATGTTGGCCTATAGAGAAGACATTCAAAAGTGGTTGGGTTGTTTGGTGTTCTGGTATCAACTGGAGAGCCTGGGGAGCAGTGCTCACAGAGGAGCAAGGCGGGCTTGAAAAATCCATCTGTGTCTTCGGAACGAGGGATGACAAGAGAGTGAACTCCAGGACTGCACAAATCTAAATTAAACCATTGACTCAGAACATCCGAGGCAGTGTTTAAGGTTTGCAAATGATAATCAAGAGACTCATGTGCAGCCAGCAATGAGGAACACTGATTCAGATAATAAGACTTGTGGTGGTCAGTTGAGTCCTCTTTAGTTTGTGGTCTCAAGGACAAAGGAGACGAAGGTGAGCCCAAGTAGACACAGTAGAAAGGAAGTTCCAGTCGCTGTGGTTTTGGAAGGAGTTCCATGGGGCTGATGAATTTCTTCAGTAAATGATGTTATTAACTTGTTTAAGGGACAAAGCTTGGGAATCCAGAAACAGTGACTCCAGCAAGCAACAGAAGGATGGAATTGTCATTCACGGAGATGGGAGGGTCATGGGACACAGTTGCATTTTGGCCACATTCTGTTAGAAACATGTATCATATAGCATGGAGTGGGCAACTGGATAGATGAGATGAGATGGGAATATATAGTGAAGGTTTAAATAAAAATATTCACCACATTGAAAGATTTTTTTTCCCCCATCAATCCACCACAAAATATTCCTCCTTTCTTTAGGCACACATCACATTGCTCTTGTCCTCTTCCTGTCTTTAAGAGGTGTCATCAGAAACATGGCGCATGCTGCGGCTGAGAGCCACCCAGCGGCAAGGAGGTCTCGTCAAAACATGGTGTTGTCTCATCCATCTTACCTACCAGATATCGCGCTATGTGACTTCTGGCTCTTTTTCAAAATCAAAATAACCATGACAAGTCAGTGTTATGAATCAACCCAGGACACTGAAGCAGCCGCAGCAAAGCTAATGCCACTCATGAAAGAGGACTTCCAGAACTACTTCCCAAAGTGGCAAGAGCGACAGGATGAGTGTGTTTGCAGCGAGGGGGGAGTATTCCGAGAGGGATTCATGGCAACGTCTCTTTTACTCTAATACCTTTTTAGAAACTTAAACATCCATGATAGCAGTTGTCTGTTGTACCTCCTACGTCCGAAGTCAGAGCTGGAAATATAAATATGGGAATCATGAAAATGGAGATTGTACAAATACTGGCTTTCCAGACCATGTGAAAAAGACACTTATAGGATATAAGGGTTTCTCTGAGGTGTGCTCAGGAGGCTGCCTGCTGAGTCATAAAGCACGTTCATTTTTCCCTACAGGCTGCCAGATTGCTGCACAGAAGGTATTTACCAGCTCGCATTCCCACCCGCAGCACATGAGGGTTCCGATTACCCATGTCACTGCCAGTATGTGAGCTTATTTTTCTTTTTGCCACATCAATGGGTAGAGTGATGTGGGTTGGAGTGTCTCATGGAGCCGAATGAACGCACTGCTTCCCAACTTGTTGTTCTGTCATCTCATGCTGGTGGCGTGGAATCAGTGTCAGTGAAAGTATCTGCCCTGGAGAAATGGATAGATGCTACAGGTGAGGACTTCCTCCACCTCCAGAGAGCAGGTTTGGACCAGATACCAGTGGTTATAGTGGAAACCACGCTGTTTGCATTTCCAGCCATCCTGGGCTTGCTTGATACTCCGGATTTCTGTTTTACAAGCTACCTACTTGTATGCTTTTCTTGTTTTTATATTAGGTTTCTGACTGCCTTCTGCTGATTTGCAAAGAGTTCCTTATACATTTCAGATATGAATCCCTAGTTGCTTTTGTACACACCTCTCCCCAATTTCTTTTCCCCATGGAATTTTTAATTAAAGAGAAGCCCTGTAGTGATCCAGTGAAATACTTCGAGCTTTTGCTTCATGGTTTATGCTCTTATAGTAATGATCCCTCATTTTTTTGTGGAGCTGGGGATCAAACCCAGGGTTTTGTCCATAGTCGGCCAGTGCTCTAACACTGAGCCACAACTCCAGTGCTGTGGGTTATACTGATGAAGTAAATTCTCACCCTACATTTATAATGAGTCTTCTAGTGTTTTTTTTCCCATATTTCATGTATCGGTAGTTAATATCCTTGGAGTTCCTCTTTGTATGTAGCCGATGTGGGGTACATGACAACTTTTCACTAAGCCAGTTTCCTCAACCCCATCTTCTGGGTAACTTATATGTCATTGGCTTGCAGTGCTATATACATGAGTGCATATTATGCCACATTTATGAATCTGCTTCTGAGTGTTGTGTTATCTCATTGTTCTCTTTGTTCCTGTAGCAGAACCAGATCATTTTTTGTTGCTATGTAGTGATGACACAGTATCTGGCCGATCTGGGTCTCCTCTATTTCCTCTTGGCTTTCAAAACTGACTTGATTTAAAATTTCAAAATTTCAAATTATGCTTTTTCATATATATATATATATATATATATCATAAGTTAAATGAATTCTTTAAAATGGTACTTCCTGCATGTTTCAGTTATACCAAAACTTTGAATTTAGGGAGCACATTGATGCTTCTGCAATGTAAAATCATACTATCCATGGTATGTGTATTGCTTTCCTTTTTCTGTCTTCTTTTATGCTCTCAAATAGTTTTAGAATTTTCTTCATAAAGTTCTTATAAAGTATTAGGTTAATTTCTGGATATTGTGCTTCTTTGGGTGGTACCTGAACCCAATAGCCTTTACACTGAACCACAAAGCCCAATCCTTTTCACATTTTTAATTTTTTCTTCCTAAGTTACCCAGGCTGGCCTCCAACTTGCAGTCTTTTTTTTTAAGGTTTTTTGAGACAGGGGTCTTGCTTTGTAGTTCAGGCTGGCCCTGAGCTCAACCTCAAACTCACATCAAGGCAATCCTCCTGCCTCTGCCTCCTGAATGCTGGGATTACAGGAGTGAGCCAACATGCCCGGCACTGTGGAATGTGCTACTGGTTGCTGCTGGGTGTGAGTCTCCACGCCCAGTATTGTATATGGTTACCTGGGATCGAACCCAGGCCCTTGCACTTGCAAGACAGGTGCCGGAACCACTGAGCTAAATCCCCGGCCCATCCAACTTACAGTCTTCCTGCCTCAGACTACCAGAGTGCTATGATTATAGTAGGTATTATCCCCATGCTCAACTCCGGATGTTGTACTTTAGAGTTGCATTGCCCTTGTGAATGGCCTATTATTGCCTATTTCCTACTTGCTTACAGCTTATGTAGGTTATTGATTTTTATAAATTGATCTTGTACTTGGCAACCTTGCCGAACTAACTTATAACTTGTCACAGTTTGTTGACTTTCTTGGTTTTTTAGGTTGAAGATCATATCCTTTGAAAATACAACAGGCAGGAAGATTTCAGGGGTTCTTCCCAGCACATGTACAGTCTGCATCTAATGATGTCTACTAGCTGAGGCCTCCACTATGTCCTGATTCTGACTACTGTGTCTTTTGTGGACCTAAGGCCTTGGTCTCCTGTTCATTCACACTGTGGAAATGAGTCCCTTCTTCCTCCCTCTGGTAATAAATTGTTCAATTCCCAGGCCATGGAAGAGCAAAGGCTCTGCTTTTTGAATGCACAATATTCCTCTCCCTCCTTTCTTCTCAGGCAAAGTCTTAGCTCCAGACAGACCTTTCTGATGCCGACAGCCTTTCTGAATGATCCTTGTGTCTGTACAACATTTTGGGGTCCAAAAGAACCTCAATGGATCAATTTAGGCCTTTAAATCAGACTTAGATTTGCCTCTTATTTCTGCCCTGCGATACACGACCAAGTGGTACAGCATTTTCGACTCTCATTTCATCATTTGTGAAATGAAGATAAGATAAGACCATAGGTCAAGCGCCACAGGGTAGACAAAGGAAAGGGGCCTTCTCCCTGCGCTGTGACACTGACCCGACACTGGGTCCTTCCCGACACAGGTTACTTTCTATCTTGTTCAAGAACTTTGTGTTTTCGGATGTACGTGGATCTCTGCAGCTGCAGCTGGATCATCTGCCATGTGCCTTCCCACGCCAGTAGTTCAAGCTCCACGTTCAGGCTACAGATTATTGTCCGGTGTTACTCTTGTCAACTGGGAAGTGCCAAAAGCGAACACACGTGTGATGCAAGGGTTGTTCCAGGGACAGTGAGTCTGACGAGTGCTCGTGTCTCTGCTGAGGACTAACTTCAGATTTTGGAATAAAGGCACCCACGCCAGTGGAGCACTCTTTCCCCAGTGAGTTGGTGCCCTGGCAAGCTGCTTCTGTATTGTATAGTGTTTGGGTGTAGCAGAGTAAGCCAGTGGCTTGGCTGGTTCTAACAGAGATCTTTATTAGACTTAACCACTCAGCTAGCCACACCTTGTCACCTATGAATGGCTGTATCTCAGAGGGATAATTTAAGTCAGCAATAAAAGTGAACTAACTAATGTACCTAGGGAAACCTCAATAGCGCCTTCTGTCAGCAACAGAGCTTTATGAGTTTCTGTGGTTCGGTAATCTCACAAGTGTTTAAGCCCACTAATGGCATACTGTTTTCCTTCTAACCAGCCGAAGAGGGATGGGTGAGACAAGAAAAGCGCGTGCTAAGAGCAGGGAAAGGGAGGTGGAGCCCTCTGAGGGCGGGGAACGTATCCACGTCACGTTAGCCTCTCTGAGAATGTACGGAGATGCAGAGCTTGAAGGGACAGAGAAACTGGCAGCTGACCAGGGACGTGGGACGGTGATGGTATTTAGTGTTGCATAAGCAATGTGGGTTTTAGCTGGCAGATGCGCTCCACCCCATTCAACAATGTGATGTGACTGCTGCAGACAACTACTCTGAGCCATGTTAACAGGAGCACTGGACAGAGAAAGAGGTGGCGTCTTTTCTCTCTGCACCTGACGGGTACCCACCCTCTCCTGAGCGCGGCATTTTAGAGTACTTGAGAAGCAGGAATGAATCCCAAAGCGTCCTCCAACGTGCTGGTGAGCGGGGCTGTGAGCTGCCATAGAACAGCCAGCGGAGGGGCACAGACGCTGGTCCTGGCTATCTTGGGATCGGACAGTCTGAGCTCCCAGGGTGGAAACACAACCCAAAGAGGAGATCAGAGGCCAGACTTCAGCTCCTAAAGGAGGGAATTTCCCAAAAGGCCAGTCTAAGATGAAACAGCTGTGAGTTCTTCATTAGGTAATACTCAGCCGCGGCCACTCGGTGGGAGGATGTTCTAAGCAGGGTTGGAGCAAGTGTAGAGGTTTTTTCCCCCTGGAGTCAATGGTTCCAGTGAGGAAGGCTGGCTGTGCGGTGCGCACGTCCTCCACTCCTGTTTTTTCGGTCACGCAGCATCTGTTACTGATAGTTCTTTGCTCGATGAACACGGAAGATGGCACAGTAATGTGTCCAGGAGAGGAAGCGAGGAAGGAGGGCGTGAGGGAGAGGCCAAGCGAGACAGAGGAGGAGGGAGAGGAGGGAGGGGGAAGGGAGGGGGAGGGAGGAAAGTCCTGGCTCACTGTCACTAACCTGTCAAGGTCTCCGGGTCTCTTCATTAAGGGGGCTCGTTTAGTGTCAACTTCTTCCCGCGGCTTCACCGAGAACCGGGATGCCAGCGCGCCGGCGTCGGCTGTGCCGCTGTTTGGTTCTGGGCGGCGGGGCCTGGCAGCCAGGGCCGGCGGATCCGGATTCAGGTCGGGACCCGGAGCGCAGCCAGCGGCCCGGACCTCCCGCGCCGGCCCGGGCCGCCCGAGGCCGCGGCGCTCTCCCGGCGGCGGCGGCGGTGGCGCGTGCGCGGGGCCGGGAGGCTGCACTGCGCGCGCGCCGCCCCGCGTGGGCCCGGAGGTCGCCGCGGCCGGACGCAGCTCGGAGGAGGCGGCGGGAGCGCTCGGCCGCCCGCGCCGGTCCCGCCGCGCCGAGAGCCTCAGGCAGGTGCGGGGCGGCGGGGGCGCGGCCCGTCACGGGGGCGGAGGGTGGGGGCCCGGCCCGGCAGCCTCGCGTGGTGCTTTGCACTCGTCTGTCTGGGAGTCGCGGAGGCACCATTTGCCTGGGTTTTCCAGCTGCACCGCGGCGCCCGCCCGACCTCCGCCCCAGACCCCGTCATTGCGGCTCATCGGCCGGGAGCACAAGTTGGACTTAGGTGGGACCAGGCCGAGGGAAAGCGCGTGGGTGACGCGGGGGTTGGTGGCGTTCCGTGAGGCTGTTCACCCCGCCCGGGCGCCGTAGGCCACTTGGGTCTCCGCTCTGCCCTGACGCAGTGTTTCCATGCGTGTCAGCGATGCTCCGAGGGGAAGACGTGCTGTGTGTTCCTGCGAGACGGTGGCTCACACGGTAGCGTGTCGTAGTGTAACAGCGACGCCGAGCTGTTTCAGCAAAGAAACCCCTTCCTCCAGAAACACAGCGCATCAGCTGTACTTCACTTTCACTTTGACATTTGTCACTTAGCCGCCTTCTGCGGAGTGTAAAGTTGTCTAAATAGCAGAAGAGCAGGTGGTGCAAGACTTGCAGCAACCGTGGAGGGAAAGCAGAGACTTGGAAGTAGCAGAAGCCTAACTTTCTTCATTATTAAGATTGAAGATTATCCTGGTTTCGTGTTATCTTGCGAACATAAACGAGATGCTTCTGTGTGTGTGTATGTGTGTGTGTGTGTGTGTGGGCCTGTGTGGGCGGTAATGCTTGATTTCATATGGACTATCTGGGCTGTAAGACTCAAACTTAGGGTGCAACGAAAGAGTTTATTTCTCTTTTGTGGATGACTTAGCACTATTTGTAGCATTTATTTCCAACATTTCAAGCTTACTAGGCACAGCCCCACTAGCAAGGCCTATTAAAACGTGATAATTATATAGTGTCTTCTTGCTTATAACAACGCAAATTTTGAAAATTAGACTATTGATCTTAGTTTATAAGGTCAGCTTTACTCCGTCTCCCTATACGCGTCTGGTTACTTTTAGGGTTACTGTTTCTTTGTTAATTACGTATAATTATGGTGTTGTGGCTCTGCTTCAAGCGTTAGGCTTTTTGTTTCACATTTTAGACATCGTTTTACTGCAGCAGGGCTCTCTACCGGGAAGGACGGTTCTTTCTGTAGTAGGCAAGATGGTAGTGCTAGTTGAGTACTCCAACTAAAACGAGAGCAATGGAGAACAACGTCTTAAATTGAATTTAAATAGCCACACGTGCGTAGTGGCTGTTTTGTGTCCGTGCTCTCATAGTACCCAGCTGTCCTTGGGCGCAGCAGTCATTGCTGTTGTGTGGCCGTGGTGGCTTTCTTGTAGAAATGCAACAGTAGGCAGTCATGTACACGTGGCCAGGGCATATCTGTTTTCTTTACCCAGCATTCCTAAGACTCAGTAGGGGACATTTAATAAATGTGAGGTGAACACATATCTGATCTTGTGCATAGGTACCTTCGCTTTGATATTCTCTCTAGGGCCTGGGCTATGTATTCATTGCTGTCAATATGTGTTTAGTGACTGAACTTTTGTTTTGTAGGTAGCAAATAAAAAGATCAGTAGAGGTATGCTTTTTACATGTTTATTTAACTAGTTTTGTTTTTGAATCTCAT
>PVIR01002702.1:0-17325 GCA_004026965.1 Petromus typicus
CAGGACATGAGCAGTTTAGTTCATCAGACTTGACTGGCTGAATCTCTGGTGATTGTATTGCAGGGTGAATTTTTCCTTGGCAGATTTTATTCAAAGGATTTCAAGTGAATACATAATCAAGTATCTTTCTGGTGAAACATTCGATTTCTTAGCTATGCAAACACATCTTAGGATAGTCTCATCATCTACTTTCATAAGAACAATGTCTGTGGTAGTTATACATAAAATTATCATCGTAATCATTATAATTATCCATTGAAACAAGTGTTGTCACACCTAGTTCATCTTACTCCAAGAACTAGACCATTCTTTTTAATTCAAGGGCAGTTACTTCAAGGAATGAATATGTACACAGAGGTACAGTGTGAAGATCTACAACTTATTGTCCCTTAAGACTTTATCATCCAGAGATTCATATGCAAGTCTGTCACTTAAATGTGTAGAGTACAGCACCAGTTATCACAATCTAATTGCAGCCCAATTCCACTGTATAATAAAAATGATTCATCCAGAACTCTCCCAAAGGAACATTCCATGAGGACTTTGTGTTCAGAGATTAATGTCTGTTAAATACCCACGTGGACACCTACTGACTGAAGAACCATGTATACAAAATGGATTTGGAAATAACATATCACCTTTGAATATCCGCAAATGAGAAATTTCTTTTTTCTTTTTTTTTTAGGTTTTTTGAGACAGGGTCTCACTTTTGTGGTTCAGGCTGGCCCTGAGCTCAGCCTCCAACTCACATCACAATCCTCCTGAGTGCTGGGATTACAGGCATGAGCCAACACGCCAGGCACTGTGCTATGTGGTGCTGGTTGCTGCTGGGCATGAGTCTCCATGCCCAGTATTGTATGTGGTTACTGGGGGATCAAACCCGGGTCCTTTAGCTTACAACACAGGCGCCAGAACCACTGAGCTAACTCCCCGGTCGAGAAATTTCATTTTAAATAGACTTCAATGGAAATGTAAGAGAGGCATATTATACAAAACGTTGACAGCCTCTCATTTCAAGGGGTTATTTTTGAATGAAATATTTTGTGGGGATTTGCCTCTGTGCTTTTATTTCTAAAAATAGAATATTTACCTTTACAAAGTGTCTGTAAATAACTTCAAGATAAAAGAGGTTACACTTGTACAACTCTAGGAAAATTAGCTTTTAGAAAACTGAAATTGCTGGGCATATAGTGAGCACCTGATGGTTAGTCAGTACACAGTCTTCTCTGTAATACATAAAACTAGACTTGCTTCAGTGGCTCATTTTAGAGGATCTTTCTTTCTCTTTTGGTCATATACTAGGTTATTATAGTGGTATACAGGTGCCTTGCAAGAGTAGCATAAAGGGCCAGTGATTTAGCTCAGTGGTTCCAGTACCTGCTTCACAAGTGCAAGGTCACAAGTTTGATCCTTAGTACCAAAAGAGAGAGAAAGAGAGAGAGAGAGAGAGAGAGAGAGAGAGAAGGAGGGAGGGAGGGAGAAGAGTAGCATAGATATGGCACCAATATATCTCCTTAGAATGATTTCAGTGATTAATTACAATGGCATTTTTATACTCTGTTAATCCATACTTTACTAAGAACTCAGAAAGGTTGCCATTTATGTAATAATGATAATCAAAAGATTACATAAGTTTTCTGGTACCTGAGGTTAAGACAGACTCTTAATCACTGTCTAAAAATTAAAGAATTTTATGGTAATATGAAAACATATTGCCTTCATGCCATTTAAACGTTTAAATAAAGATTTCAATGGTTCTTCTTTTAAATCACAAGAGCATAATTTTTAAATAAAAACAAATGTCACAATCAAGTACACAAAGGGTGATTAAAAATATATAGTGTTTAAATTTTTTAATTTTATTACAATAAAAGATACATCACCAATAACCCTCCTCAAATTACTCTGCCTGTCATCTAATACACTTCTCCCATCACTTTTACAACTTTCTGAAGCAGTTCTGGAGGTTTTCTATTGGTAGCATCTGAGACTCAACCCAAAATACAGTGAATGATGCTGCCAAATGCCATCCAAGGGGAAGACGGGCTTCCAGAGACGTGACAGTGTGTCCCCTGCTCAGCTTCCTCCCGGTTCTGACCGCATGCCCTGCCAGCTCTTCTCCAAAGTCAAAATCACCATGAAAGGTAAACATTCTGGTCATCCAGGATGTGAAGGCAGCCATGACAGTGAACAAAAGACAAGAAGGGGACTGGAGTAATGTGAGCAAGATCGATAATAGCAATGAGTCTTGTCTTCTACTTTTTCAATGTAAATTTCACCGTAGTTTTCAATCGCACCTCTTTCAATTGTTAGGCTGATGCTCTTTCTGGGAAAAGCTGTTTTTCCAAATTGCTCTCTACCATCTTTTTTGAAGCTTTTCATCTTATCTAAAACCCACAGTTGGTAAAATTATTTATATCTTCTCCCACCGTGGCTGAAATCTGTGATTATGGTAAAGTCTGGTAAGGCCAAAGGTATTCATACATGTCGTACATTTTCTTTTCCCCAAAATCTTCAGAGCCATATGGGCAATTACTCGGACTTCTGTTGGTGACCAGTTCCCAGGAGATTTGAATGGGAACCAACCATTTCATACTCATTCTCTATAGACATAATTCTATACTGTATAAAGTACTTTTGAAAGCAAATGAGACTTCAGGGAGGAGGGATATATAAATGTGTTTAATCTTTCTGTAAAGCAATTTGGCAAAACACATCACAAGTCTTCATAAAGTACTTCCCCTTGAAACTATCCATGTCCATGAATTTATTATTGAGAATTAAATCAGATCAATGCATAAAACTCCTGCAGTATTGTTTATAAAATTAAAAAGTGTGAAACCCTTCAACAATCAGGACTTTGTTAGAATAGATTATAATACAACTTCACACTGAAGTAACTTGCAGCTCTCAAAGTGATGTGGCTTAAGAATGACTACAGGCAAGAGAACATTTTTATAATGCACAATACAGATTATAAAATATTAATATTTCTGTTTGATTAATATAAGAATTATTACAGTCACTAAAACTTATTCCATAATCACTACATACTTTCTTCAATAAATACCATCAATATCTTTAGTTTAATGACAAGGAAAAAGACAAAAAAGGAACTTAACTGGTCTGTCTTCCAACAGTAGAGACAATCTGGCTGTTGGTATAAAGTTATTAATAAAACCATTCATTTACACATAGGTATCTTAGCTTTCCATTACCATGACAATACACCCGAGGTAACCAAATTATAATGATGAAAGGTTTATTTTGGCTCCTAATTTCAAAGGCTTCAGCCCACAGTTACTTATGCATTTCACTTTGGGACCTGCAGAAGCGCAGGCAACATGGTGGAAGTTTGTGGCAGAAGTAGTTGCTCAAGCCTTGGTAATCAAGAGGTGACAGGGAGCGTGTAGGGTCAGAAGTCCAATATCCCTTGCAGGGGCTTTTTCAGCAAACCAACTTCCTGCCACCAGGTCTCACTTCTAAAAGTCCAGCTCCTCCTAACAGCACCACAGGCTGGAGACTGACCTTTAACACAGAGATTTCTAGGGGACATTCAGGCTATAGCAAAATGCTTGAGAAAAACATAAAAGAATAGAAATAAAAACATAACAATACTGAAAAGAAGCTGGTAAACACTTGTAGTAAATAAAATTCCTAAAATGACCATACAAAGATGTTCCATCTGATTCTTTGAACCTGTAAATATGATGAGATAAAACTCCCACAATTGCATTGTCTGGCACTTTTGACCTCGTGAGAATGAGATTGTGGAAGGGCCTGATCTAATCACACAGCCACCTTTAAAGCCAAGGGAATTCTCCGGCTGGTAGCCTGAGAAGCAGAGAGGTTCATGGTATAAGAGTGACTCTTATACATTCTGTGGCTCGTGCAGACAAGACACATGTGAAGGCATGAAGCCTATTCACTGGCAGAGTTCAGCCCCAGATGAAAAGCATTCCAGAAAATGGTACCTCAGATCCACAGCCTCAAAGTTGGAGCTGAGCCCTCCTCTTCCCTTGATCTCAGCCTTATGAGACCCTGAGCAGAGAACCCAGTTAAGCCCACCCAGACTTCTTACCTATGGAACTGTGAGATAATACAAAGCTGTTTTATACTGCTGAGCTCATAGGAATTCATTACACGTTAACAGAAAACAAATATGATTTTTACAAGCAAATCGAAATCAAGGAACTTAGTGAAAGTATGTATCAAAAGTCTACAACTATCGTACAATCCCTGTGGAGATCAGTTTGGAGATTCCTCAGAAAGCTAGGATTGGAAGTCCCATTTGACCCGGCCATTGCCCTGCTAGGTATATACACACAAGATTTAAAAGACTCATATCACAGTGACATATGTGCACCCATGTTTATAGCAGCTCAGTTTGTGATTGTTACATCTTGGAAACAGCCCAAGTGTCCATCAACTGGAGACTGGATAAAAAAGCTGTGGTTCTTCTACAGAATGCAGCATTACTCTGCCATAAAAAAATGATAAATTTGAATCATTTATACTTAAATGGGCATACCTTGAGGATAGCCTCATAAGTGAAATAAATAGGTCACAGATAGGTACATATCACATCTTTTCTCTGGCATGAGAAAATAAAGATGTAAATGAGTCCTAGAATTGTATGTTATATATTGTGAAATAGAAAATGCTCAAATTAAAATAAGGTGAAGGGGGGAAAATAATGAGATTATAACAAAAAAGTAAGGAAACAAATTTTATGTATATGAGGGGAAGCGCTATAGGAAAAAATAAGAATTAAGTTGTGTCTTATACTGGTACAAATCCCCATTATGGAGTACAATCATGATGCATATATATAATGTACCAATAAAGACTTAAAAAAAAAAAAAAACAAAGTCTACAACTTTCATTGTGCTTAATGGGGAAAATGTAGACGCATTTGAAGATCTGGAACCACAGCATGCCCACTGTTACTATTGCTACCTGACATAGTAACATTGTACCATCATTCTGACCAATACTGTGAGGAGGAAAAAAATGAATTATTGGGAAATGGGAGGAAACTATTCAGATAGGAAAGGTGACAAAGAATAGAGGTGGGGGAAAGGAAAGGAGGGACAAGAAAAATATAACAGAAGAAAAAATTGAAACAAAGCTTTTATAAATCATGAGGGAAAGAGGAGTTGCAAGGAGGAAGGGAAACGGGAAAAAAGAATGAAGAAAGACCAAGGACAGGTACAAATTCCATGGATGAGTGTCATCCTTATGTGTATCTAAACATACAACAATCAAGTTAAGAAATCAAAACACTTCTCTAGGATAACAGTACCAACCATACTATAAAAACACCTTTCAAAATAGCATATTTATTATAAACAATGTAGAAATTTATGTAATTAAGAACTATATTGGAACTGCAAAAGGACTTAGACTTTTAACTTCTTTATTTTCAAATCTTATATAATGAACAGGTTACTTTTTCATAACGATATATCATGTCAGTGGTCACATTTAAAACACTGATAACATTGACACCCATCAATCCTAATGGGACAAAGGCAACAAACAGTTTACCCACACTGTGATATATCAGTTGTACAAGAGCCTTGCACCTTCTAGCTGCCCACTGACTGTTATGCTTCTCTCCTTAAAATTGTGGGAAGGGACAAACATTAGCTTTCTACTTTCTCCATTGATTATTTCAATAACTACTTTTCCTATGATCAGGTAAGATCAAAACACAACTATGTAACAGCACAATTACATCTAGAAGGCAAGACTTCTCACTGAAGAGTTATTCAAAAGGACAAAGGCCACAGCTGTGTAGACGGGAGAAGTGCATGTCTGTTGAGTTGGAGAATGGGAAAGTAGGAAAAGACAACTGGCCTATCTGGCCTACCTCCTGGCCTTTCTATTCTACCTAGAAGAGGATGAAGCAGGGAGCTGTGAGTGCTTCTTCCTGCATGAGCCAAGAGTTGTGCCACATGGTGAACAATGGGGACTGTGCCACTCTCTGCCTTCAAATTATGAAATCACAAAGTTGAAAGTCCCTCGTGGAACTTGATTCTCAGATCCTAAGGAGTTATCAAAAGATAGTGATTAAAGCACACTCACATATTTAATGAAGACCTCAACACAATTCACCAGACGCCATGCAAACAAACTTGAAACGCTGTTGAAAATGTCAGATTATTTCCACTTCGTGAGCACATTCAAGACAGTCAAAGGAGACATCCTTTCTACATCCTGTATGACCAGCCACAAACTGAAGGCAGATCATCACGAAAGTGCATGAGTGAGTCACCATATCACTAAGAAGGTCTAAATCATCCCAGAAATGCATCTGAAATGGCTGCCCTGGCCATCTCCCTGCCCTGAGGAGACTGTCAGCAAATATTCAGGAAATTTCTATCTTTCAGGCCTGTAAACTGCAGCTCCAACTCCACTACACTCTTTCCAGTGTGTTAATCCTCTTCTATTTTTTTCCACCATGCCACCAAGTTTTGTGGTATTATTTACAGTACCAAAGTGCTAAGCCCTTCCTCTGTAGCGATGTGGAAGACATTTTATTACTGACAGGTTTTGCAAATAATACCACAAAACTGGCCACACCTAAAAGCATAAGAATTCTCCTAGAAATAATCAAGAGGTGATAAAAAAAAATGATCCTTTTGAATTCAGGTAAATGATTTAATTTAAAAAATGGTCTGGACTAACTTCCAGGTTTCTCTGGTTGGTTGAACCAGTGACAGATATGAAATTCAAAACCTCTCTCTATCTGAACTACAAAAGTATAAAATGGTGCTTGCTTCACATATTACAGAAAAGTCAACCAGATTAAACCTATGTACACTAAGAAGAATATCATGAAAAGAAAAAAGGTGCTATAAACCAAGCCTGGCATGTGTTACCAGTTTATGGTAAAGAAATAAGTGTGAGGAAAGAATGAGATCACTTAACTCCAAAAAAAGGTGTAAACGTATAACACCAATTTAATGTATAACTCAATATTTAAAGCAAAAGACAAGGGCCAGGGATTTAGCTCAGTGGTTCTGGCACCTGTCTTGCAAGGGCAAGGGCCCAGGTTCGATCCTCGGTAACCACATACCATACTGGGCGTGGAGACTCACGCTCAGCAGCAACCAGTACCACATACCACAGTGCCAGTTCAAAGCAAGACCCTGTCTCAAAAAAAAAGACAAGAATTGCATCACTAGACAAGGGACCAGTAACATAATCGGAAGGTGAGAACTCATCCCACTAAAACCAAAGGACCCCAGAGACCACAATGCACCCAAATTCAGGGATTTGGTCAATAACCTGGCAGAGACTAATTACAGATGAGGCTTCTCAGCCAAGGTGCTCTTTGGAAGGTCAGAGACACTGACTCACAGGTTCTTTTGTAACTGAGCTAGTCCTATATGTGTCTCTCTAAGGAAACTGCCATTTGCTTCGTGGTTAGGACTTCATCTTGGTCTTACATACATACGCAAATAGTACATGTGCAGATGCCCATGGTGAGCATTCAATAAATGTTTTCCAAGTTAGCAATAAATTTTACTATAGTGCCATATAGAATCAGGGTCATAACAACACTTTTTATTGGATACTTACCAGATATTATATGAAAACTCACATAATCTGATTAAAGTAGTATTATAATTAATTAGTATCCACCTTTCATGAGGGATAAAACTCACACCCCTGCACACGTTCTTAATAGTTTGACAAAGGATATGTAGCTACTATGTTCAAATTCAGGTTCTAAAAAATACAACAGGATACAGAAACCTATCTAATTAGAAGTAGGGGTCAGGGATAGACTGCGCAGATTGGCTTTTAGGTCTCAAGGAGATAGTTTCAGGGTAGTCACATGTTAGGTAGTCACCACTAATGATGTTACTCATTGATACATCCCGCATAAAACAAGAAATCTCTACCTGCTAAGTGCCTGATAAATATTTCAAGGTGAATACAGAACCAAAGTAGTAAACCCAACCCCTTGTCCAACTCAAGGGTTCTGGGGAATTTACTTACTGGGAATGAATCTATCCTTTTCTTCTAGTAAAAGAAGCTGAAAAATAGTTAGACCCCTGACTTGTAAATCATAGCTTCTTCTCACATCAGAATTTGCTGCAGTGAACTAACTAATAATGGTAAGACAATCTGTTTTTTTTTTTTTTTTTCTTCCTCAGACTTGTGTCAGGAGGGAGCTCAAATTGTAAAATAAAAAAGCACTGCAAAATAAAATATGTCCTATTTATAATTTACATTGGTTAAATGATAAGAATTGTGGTATTAAAATAAAAGATGAAAAACCTGGAGGTTGTTTATGGGGGAAGTGTGTAGTGCTAGGTGTTGAACCCACGGTCTTTTTCATGCTATGCAACTATTCTACCACTGACACACATCCCAGACCCAAAAAGATGACATTTTTATGCCAGAGTCAAGCCTTAAGCAAACCTGAAACTGCATCTATCTAACCACATCCTAGCCTAGTAGCCTAACTAGCCTGTGGTCCACCTGCCATGTAATATGTGCTGTTCTATAAATTGATGTACATCAGCACCCATCGTGTCATAATCACATATAGAGTAATGGTGGATATTTTCTCTTTTGTACTGATTTTTAAAGAACCTCCATGCTAGTTTCATGGGAAGTCAAGAAATTCCAAATTTTTTCTACCTCAAACATGGAGTTTGTGTACAAATAACTATGCAAACCATAAACAAAATAATAATAATAGAGTTGAAAGTGAGCCAAGTAATTTCATCTCAAATAAAAGAAAAATACAGATTTACAACTACATATTCTCAATGAAAAATACTCGTTAAAATGCCCTACACTAAACTAGCAGAGAAGATATATCGAGTTATGAACAAAATTGTTATTGTCCCACTAATGTTTTGCCACAAAATGTAATTGTATTTTAAGCCTTTAGAAGGATTATTTTGAAAATGTTTCTTATGTTACTCACAAGAGTGATTTATTATTTACCTTCCTGCCCCATATAAGTTCAAGGAGAGTAATTTATTTATTGTTTATGGAGCAAAGGAAATTTCCAAGAAAATAGACCAACTTTCTGCCCTGTTCTACTCCCTTACATTCTATTCCACCCCCCGCAAGAGGTCTTTTTAAATTACGCATCAGGCCACATCACCCTCTGTTAAGAAACTCTCCAGTTCTTTCTAAGCAACTCTTCATGCAGATTCCATTGCTTTCAAGGTCGTAGCCAATGTGACTTCTGCCTCCCATATCTTCTGATCCTCCCCTTTTCACCTGCGCTCTCCTTGCGCCGGCTAATGGCCTTCATCCCCATCCCAAGAGCTCGGCACTATGCTGGGCTTCTGTGCCGGCTCTTTCCTCTGCCGCCCCGGTCTTCCCATGACTGGCCCCCTCAGGAAGTGCAGGACTAAGCCTATCACGAGGCTGCTCCTGTCCGCCTAAAATAGCCCGTCCAGCCTCCTACAACACTACTCATCTCTCTTTGAAATAAGCCTGTGAGCTGTTTCCTAGTGATCTATTCCTCTCCAGTCCACACCCTCCCCCAGTGCAAGCCCCACCTGCAGAAGAATATAACCGTAAGACAGAAGACATATTGCCAGTCTGATCCTCCACCAGCATTCCAGCACTGCGGGACTGTCTGACATGTGGAATGCACTAAGAAAGACATTGACTGAGTATGTATGTGAATACTTACGCATCTATTATATTTGTTGTGCCAGTTGGCTTTTCCCTTACTGAGACTCAGTACCTAACACCCACAACTTAAAGGGAGACAGGTCGAATTTAGCTCACAGTTCCAGGAAATTTTGACCATGGTCAGTAGGCTCTGAGGCAAGAACCTTATAGCAGAAAAGCACAGAGGAGCACAGTCTCAGCTCACCATCGCCAGGAAGCAGAGTGGGGAAGGAGGGCCACACCTGCACAGACCCGCCAGACTTCCCCAGAGGGCGCTCTATGAAACCGCTCAGAGTTTCTTAATCCAGTGAAGTTGATGTAACAGGATTAACAATCACATTTATATGTTTTAATTTTTTAATAGTGCTTCCCACTAAGGCCATATGTTTGAGTCTCTCTAAAAGTCAAGGACTACAGCATGATCCATCCACAAATATACCTGGATAAGGGTACAAACCGTAATATATTGATAGCAGAGCCATCAAATTTTGCAAGACGCGGGACAAAAAACAGGCTTCACAGTAAGAAATGAGAACACTGTCAAGTAAAAGTTTGCTTTGGTGTCAACAAAATTTTGAAACGGGCACCACATGACATCCTCTGGTTTTAATCAAAGCCTGACAGCTCCCCTGAAATATTCAGCAATTATTTCTCTCCTGTACATGGTACTTTAGCCTTCCAGTGACAGAAAAGCATAGTCACCTCTTGGGGAGGGGCATGAATAAAATCAGTACTGATTTCAACACTCAGTGAGAACTTACAGAGCTGCCAAGTCTTAACTTGGAAGTTTTAAATTTACAAATATAATTTAGGACCAACTTAGGTTGGGGACAGGTGAATGTAGGAAACCAAGGAAATTATCAATCCTCTCGAAGGGAGAAGAAAAATTATTTTCTGAATAGGCAGATTTTTTTGCAAACTTACTTAGAGTCCCCTCATTCAAGCCTATATCAGCGCTCGCAAGTGTACCCAACCATTCTCGTTTTAATCACTTGGTCTTTCTCTACAAATCAGTCAACTTCATATTGTTGCATTTTCTCCATACCATATCAGAAGAACATTAGCTTACATCTAAAGAATTTTGATTATGATTAAATGTTAGTAACTATTGTTAAATGTACTTTCAGGTGTAATATGTGGCTAGTCACTCTGTGCAAGTGCTCCTAACACTAGATACAAACAGTGCCAAGTGTCACATAATCGCACGTATGTGAGGTTCCCACGAGTCGGCACCTGTAGGGCACATTGAACCCAGACTGGCACATAGAAGACACATGTGAGATTTTTTAATTAATCAATTCTCCTATGAAAGAAAGCTACTAAGAAGGAGCCTTCAATCTAAAATTTCCATCATAATTGCAGTTAATATAGTTCAAAAATTGTTTAGCTTTTTAAATATATATTATATATAAATATATAATATATAGTAATATAATATATAATATATAATATATAATATATAATATATTTATTTATAAAATATGTTTATATATAATATGTTAATATATTTAAAATATATATTTTAATAAATATAAATTATGAAATAATATAATATAAAAATTAAAGATAATAAAATATGAATTATATAAAATATATATTTTATAATTTAAATTATAAAATATATATTTTGAAAATATATATATATTTAAGAACTAAAAGCCCCCTGTGACATCCACATGTGCTTAATAACCATCAGCATCAGGATATTGTTTCATTGACTAATTTCATCTGTGAGGCCAAAGGATGAGCTGCATTTTCCCTGCACCTTTCCAAGCAGCGAACGAGGCCCTGGAGGAGACAGAGTGGAAACACATGACCTTGGCTGCATCGCTCAGGAACTCCATGCTCCATGGGCACAGGAGGCCACCCCGAACGAGCAGAGCTGATTATGCAGAGTCAGATGTTCTACTCTATCCACAGAAAAAGAGACACAAGTGAAAATAAGCAGAACAGGTTTCACTGAGGATATTACAAACAGAAATAGGCAGAGCCAAATTGAGAATTTCAGAACTGTAGTTTCTCTAAGTAAAACAGAACAGGTTTGAATAAAGATAATGTGTTATAGTAACAGTCTTCTGAAGGAAATGACAGTTGGGCCACCAGCCACATGTACATGTGACCACATTTCATGAAGGTTTGGCGTTTTATTTATGAAAGACTGGACTTGCCAGAAACAGAAACTTACTTAGCACTCACATATGAGTATTCTGATTTTAATTATAAAAGTGTTATTTAGTATATGGTATTTATTTGCACTTAAAATCATGATAGTGTGTTAATCTTTTCCCTACACTGGGCAGCATAGACCCATCGCTGAGTAGAGAAAACTATAGCTGGACATTTCCCTTGACCCAACAACAGCTTCCAGCTATTTCCCATAGATCACAATGGTCTTCAGGAAGGAAAAGCCAGTTACTTCCAAAGGAGAGACCACCATCCTTCAAGCTAAAACCTGTGCTCTGGACTGGGGAGGGGGGTGGCTGAGAACTTCTGGGTTCTGTGACTTTCTTGCCATCCAAAAGCACAGAAAGTCATTCAGAAATCACTGTACAGCGTTAACTTGACTTGACTGCTGTTTAAAGCTTCATGCTCTTTAGTAGATAAATGATCTCAATGAGTTAAAGTGATCTGAACTTGAGTTTTTGGAAACTAAGTGAAGTAATCCAAGAATTGCAAGAGGAAAGTGTCAAATCTCAGGGAACCATAAGATATTTTAATGTTACTTGTACTCAAAAGGATTAGTTGAAATGAAGGCATTGACACAGGTAGAACAAGGTATTTGCTCATCTTTACAGACCCACCTAAGATGGCTTCCTAAGTTGATTAGGTGGATATCTACATCAGTCTGAAGCTGGCTACAGAATCAGACTGGTTTTGCTTTGTAACCAGGTAGCTTAACCTAGACAAACTTCCAGTGGGTAATTAGGTGAAGGTCAAGAGCATAGGAAGGAATCAAGGCTAGACAGATTCATATCCCTGGCACCACCTACAGAAGCCCTTAGCAAGCTGATCTTGACATCTGCTTTCATACAGCAGATGCTATACATTTACAGAGAAATATGAAAAAGCAAAGACTTCCTCTAAGTGCCATGAAGATGAAATTGTTTGGGTTCTGCTTGTTCAATTTGTTTTTATTTTTGTTTTCCTGACTAGGAGGAGCAATTCTTTACATTATCTTAAAATAAGAGCCAAACAGAGCCATCTTTGGACTTTCAGTGGAGAAAAGAATCACCACACAATCTATACAAGCTTCAAAACCTATCTTACAAGTGTATAAAGACCATAACTTTTTAATGATTTGGTATCCAAGGAACTTTCCTTACTTGGAAATAGTACAGGAGAAAAATATGGAAATACAAATAAAAGTCATTATGAAAGAACATGAAGAGTAAAATCTATCAGAAACTAATTCTCTGTTCACTGCAATGAATACAAGCATAATCACAGAGATACCATTGTATTTTAATTACAATATAGAATTAAGATTTATTAGGAAGTGGAGAATAAGAAGGTATTTATTCGTGCAGTTCTTTCTTTCATAATGTAGTCCCAATCCAGCTTTTTCTAAAATGAGCATTCTCTATTTGTACAGACCTGCAAGAATGCTAGATTGAAGGAAAATCTTCAACAGTCTCTTCCTAATGTTATTGAGAAATTCCCAACCAAAATTTAAGCAGGACAAGCTACATTAGAGGTTCTGAACACCCCCAGGCCAACATCAATCTCATGGCACTAGGAAGAATGGATCTTCTTTCTACTCTGGGTCATGTTCTTTGTCCAAAAACTTGCTTCCAATTTAATTCCATACTTTCTAAATTAACAGAATTAAAACAGTTACCAGAATGGAAGCAGAAGAATAGAAATAGGAAAGTTGATCTTCACAACTTTTGTTCTTGTTTTTAAGTGTCAAAACTGTGGAACCAACCAAAAGGTAATGAAGGCATAAGAAAAAAAGCAAAAAACAACGTTTTTACTCTGTTTGGATGAAATCATGACACTGTAATTCATTTTTAAGAAAGGCACTGGAGATAGGAGTATAGCTCAGTGAGGTTTTGTTGCCTACCATTCATGAGGACCTAGGTTAGATTCTCCAGCACCAAAAAAAGAATGAAAGAAAGAAAAACCACTAAGTACACCTAAGCACTAAAACATCTCACCAGTACACTTTTGAAACTCAACTCAATAAAAAGAATTGGTGGGCCGGGGAGTTAGCTCAGTGGTTCTGGCGCCTGTCTTGCAAGTGCAAGGGCCCGGGTTCAATTCCCCGGTAACCGCATACCATACTGGGCGTGGAGACTCACACCCAGCAGCAATCAGCACCACACACCACAGTGCCAGGCGTGGTGGCTCATGCCTGTAATCCCAGCACTCAGAAGGCAGAGGCAGGAGGATTGCTGGGATGTGAGTCTGAGGCTGAGCTCAAGGCCAGCCTGAACTACAAAGTGAGACCCTGTCTGAAAAAAAAAAAGAACTGGTTATATTAATTTCACTATCTTAATACAAAATGGCTGAAAGTTCATAAACTTCACACATTAATTTTCCAATTTAAACCCAGATGTTATAATTTATATAGATTATTATTAAGAAATACAAGTTTTAAAGTAATAATAACCTCTTTGGTTTAAGAAGGTGAAAGAAATTTACATCTTACTGTCTTCTTGCTCAAATCCTCATTGGAATCATCAAATTAGAAACCTCACATAATTCCGTCAACTTTGACAAAGGAGTAGAGGCTAGAGGGGTCAGGGGAACCATGTAAAGTTCTTTGATGTATAAAGTGGGAGCTGCTGAGGTCTGTGGGGGACAATGCTCATTCTGGGCTCTGCTTGGAGCAGTGAGGGTAGTCACAGTGGGGAGAGCACTTTTACCGAGAAGCTGTGCACTGCAGTACTTCCTATGCAAACAGGCTGTTCAGAAAAACCATGGAGAATCCAGCTACACACCAGGGGAAAAGCACCATCACCAGATTTCAATGTACAGAAAAGAATACCATAGCCAGGAACCAAGATGTATCACATACAGGTACAAATTCCCAGTGATGAATGAAATCATAATGCATACCTAAAATATACTGACAAACTTATGGGGTAAAATAATGGAATAAAAAATAGATATTTTCCCTGAGCAATTTTTAAGGAACTACTGATAGAAAAGAATAAAAAGACAAATATGATTCATGAAAAGATAAGTATCATGAATAATAAGTCAAAAAGCTTTGATAAGACTCATAATAAGCATTTCATAAGGTTAAGTACAAGAGAAGCAGACTAACAAACAAGAGGAGAAGAAGAAGACTTTTCTGAGGAGGAAAGAAACAAAATCAGATTAAAAGGATGACCTTACTGCAAACAAAGCACAACCAAAGAATTCCCACACCAAAACAAATTTCAAATATAGTCCTCCAAGCAACCATTCAGAAAGAAAACCAATTGTATTGAATTCACATTTTTTCTTTATGGAATTAAAGGAAGAAAATAAGCAAAGTATTGATAAAGTCTTTAGGGGAATATGATTTGGCTGCAAGAATTCACTAAGCAACAAAATTACAACCAAGAAAAATAAATTTGCAATCGCAGGGTCTGAAAGCAAGTTTTCTCCTTACTCATCACTTAAAAGACTAACTTCACACTTCAGCAGATCTAAAAATCTATTAAAATGATAATCATTAGGGTAGGAAGAATAGATCAAAAAGAAATTACAAACCCAATAAAAACAGAATGTCATATCTACATAATTATCCATTGCTTATGACATGATTGTGAAACTTATTTTCTTTGACATTTAGTGAATTGTATTAATTTCTCACTATGTGAAATGTACTGTTGTACTCTGCAAATACAACAACTAGCAAAATGGACCTAGATTCTCTTCATGGAACTTTAATAGCAGGAATAACTTCACAAAATAAAGGCATGAATCTCAGGAGGAAAAAATACTAATTTGAATCTAAATCCAATTAAGGTTTCCCATTCCAGTATGGTGAAAAAAAATCTCTGAAACTAACCTCCACCTCAAATAACAGTTATACATTCTGGAATAATTTTTAAACATATGCTATGCAGACACAGGAGAATGACCCAAACAGGCAAATTCTTGAGGAAATGCCACACCGCGAAGAGCACCCCTTTAGTACCCAGCTTGACAGCACCACATTTTATGCCGTGAAAAGTAGCAAGAACTCAGAGTGAACACAGTTTGTCTAGCCTAAAGAATCAGAGGACAGAGTTCTCCTGGAAATAGTCAGCAAGGGAAATCCCACATGTGGTACAGAGAGCCTCACAAATCTCTGGCTGATCCTCAAACTATGTGTGCATGGGACAATTGCCCACAATTGAAAATAGAAATAAAAACAGAAAAATTAAATAAAAGAGAAACCAAAAGAACCCCTAAAATATATCAAGAAAAACATATGAAAATGAGGCCAAATCATCATAAAGCAGCTGATTTTTAGGTTACTTAAATTTTTCTAATATACTGAAAAATAAAACTTTCCTCATTTTTTCAAAACTAGTATAACCAGTATTAAAAGTAGATTAAAATAAAACAAAGAAATTATAGACAATTATAAATTTTTTGAACACAAAGTTAATAATAAAAATTTCTCAAAAATTTATAAAAATGGCCAACAATCTCACAAAAAGATTCTCATTCCCTTTAATCAGTAAGAAAATGCAAATTAGAATGACAGCGAGTTCCACCTGACATCCAATAGGGCCGATACAATGAAAATAAATAAAAAGAAGACAGCAGAAAATTACTCATGTTAAAGAAAATGTGAAGCAATTAAAATCCTCATCTCTTCCTGCTAACAATGTAATATGGCACAGTCCCTGGGAAAGACAGTGAGGCGGATCCTTAGAAAAGTAAATATCAAGGTACTGCATGACTCAGCAAATCTGTCTCTGGTTGTGTACCTGAAGAAACTGAAAACAGTCAAACAAAACTCTGTATACAAATGTTTATAGCAGCAATAGTCACAGTGGCAAAACCCATGATTCTGTGAGCTAATGAATCCCTATCAATGAATATCAATTAACCACAGAAAGGAGTAACATACTGAGACACACCACAAGGTGGATCAGTTAAAAAACGTATGTGACGTGAAAGAAGCCAGATATCAAGGCCTGCATGTTGTAAGGTTCCATTTATATGAAACAGACAAAATGGCTGAATCCTTAGAGATGGAAAGTGGTTGCTCCAAGCTTCAAGGAATCAAGCATGGGGAATGACTGCTTCAAGTTCATCTTCTTTTCCTAAGATTTTGACATGAAACAAGACAGCAGCAGCAAAAGGAATTACTGATTTCCTACTTATAAACTAAAACACTAAATTAAAAGACAAGCAATGAACCCTGGAATACAGTTGCTTTTACAAATTGATTTTAAAGTTATCTTTATGTATCAGAATCATCTGTTCCTTGTGATGCAAAGAGCCCTTGAAAATTATTTAGAAATATACAAACATCCATACAGTCACAAATTCTGAAAGGAGGTAATGCCCAAAAACCATAAGGAAAAATTTTTATTATTCAAAGGCTCAAATAATGTATTTTCTCTATTAGGTGATGATACTAAGAATGGCTATCTGTCGATAATGGATGGTGGAATTTGTAGGATTTATTTTTAATTTAATTTGTAGTCTCTTTTTTTTAATTTTTATTTATTGTTA
>PVIR01002702.1:17425-98369 GCA_004026965.1 Petromus typicus
CAACTCACATCACAATCCTCCTGCCTCTGCCTCCCGAGTGCTGGGATTACAGGCGTGAGCCACCACGCCCAGCACTGTGGTATGTGGTACTGGTTGCTGCTGGGTGTGGGTCTCCACACCCAGTATTGTTATGTGGTTACCGGGGAATCGAACCCGGGTCCTTGCGCTTGCAAGACAGGCGCCGGAACCACTGAGCTAATTCCCGGGCCCTGTAGTCTCTTTTTAACAATGCGATTTTATAGCTAAAGAAAACATTGCCCCTTTTTAAGTAGCTTAGGGAAAATATGACACATGAAATTTAATATTCCTCACTAATGAGATGTTTGTGGACATGAACAAGGGCCTAGTCTCACCGCTGAGCTCTGAAAGACGAAAACACCTCTCTGCGCCCTGCTTGGCCAGCTCTCTGCGGTCTTCACCGCCTTGTTCCTCCCCTTACATCCCCCATTCTGTCAACCATTCATCTGATTTTTCTCTTCCTTCTGTTTTCAGTCCCCAACTATGCACAAAAAGTCAAAGAGCAAAATATAGGACTATATAAAGTGTAACTGCTACTGCTACACTGTCGGCCCCTGGTCCTTACGTGGCACCTCTGGGTACCTCCCTGGGCACCTCCACACTTCCTGAGCCCCTGAACCCTTGGCCTGTCCCCAGTACCGGGAACACAGACACCGTTATACTCAGCAGCACTTGGCCTCCTGTATCCTGAGTCATTTACTTATCAGAGGGCAGTGCAGAATGGGAGCTTCTTTATTATATATTTATCATCTGATTTAATTTTTCTACTTTTCATGTGGTATTATGTTTAAAATCTTCTGGCTTTTAATATTAATTTATTATAATCTTCTGTATTCTAACCTAGTTGTTAAAGAGCTTTTCCTCATTTGTACACTTCTCGATCTCTAGGAACTGTATGTAATATCTTCATTCTTTTTGTTTTTATAACATACATTACTTGTTTGGAGTTCAAATTTACTTCAAATAACTTTTCTCCTCACATTATATCCTGCAGAAGTTTTCCCTTTATAATTTGCCAAAAATAATCTCATCCACAAATTGCAGAATTTCATGTCATTCCATTACAACAGAAAATACAACAGAGTATTTCTGTTTCAATTTCCTACATGATTCTTTCATTTCTGTAAGCTCTGTTGTTCAAAATCATAAGAATTATGACTTGTTGCATGGTAGATGTCCAATAAATATTTACCAAATCAATTAACAAATAATTACTTGTGGGTCATCAAATTGAAAGCAACAGCATGTTTGTGTCACTATTCTTATACATTTACTAAGGAACTGTAAAGTGTCTTGGATCATCTCACTGACAAAATTATACATACGTAGTTTGTAATAAGTGATTTCTATGTAATAATAACAACAATACATAATAACTAAAACATATGATACTTAGTATATGTCAGAGACTATTCTAAGTGCTTGGTATATGTTAATCTAGTCCCATAATAAAACTACATAGGCTAATCAAAACATGGTGTCCATGCAAATTTTTTTAATTTGGTACAATAAAAAACCCACTACCATTAACTTCCCTCAAAAACTCCCCACTTGCTTGGAATACAATTGTCCCATCATTCTTGTCACTTTCTGAAGCTGTTCTGGACATTCTCTTTTGTGACTGTCTTTTCATGTCTGCCTTTGTCTCCTGAACCATTTCAAAATGCTTAGGGAAACTTCTTCCACATAAAAATATTATAGTGGGTCCTCATCCACCTTCTTCAGTTTGGCAACATACAACTTCCGGTTTTCCCCTGAAGTCAAAACTACCAGGAAAGGAAAACATTTTGAGTCAGTTCAGCACATTGAGGCAGCCATGATGGCACAGGAAAGACACTCCCAAAAGAGAGACGTCCAGAGCTGCTTCAGAAAGTGGTGAGAGGACTGGTACAGACGTGTTAAAAGCAATAGAGAATGTTTTTGTAGGAGATTAATAGTAATGTGCCTTTATTATAATAATGTTTTGTTTGTTTGTTTGTTTGTTTGTTTGTTTGTTTGTTTGAGACAGGGTCTCGCTTCGTGGTTCAGGCTGGCCCTGAGCTCAGTCTCCAACTCACATCACAGCAATCCTCCTGCCTCTGCCTCCCGAGTGCTGGGATTACAGGCGTGAGCCACCACGCCTGGCACTGTGGTATGTGGTACTGATTGCTGCTGGGCGTGAGTCTCCACACCCAGTATGGTATGTGGTTACCGGGGATCAAACCCGGGTCCTTGCGCTTGCAAGACAAGTGCCGAAACCACTGAGCTAACTCCCCGGCCCTATAATAATGTTTTTAAATTAAACATTCACTCTAGCTTTTGATCTCTACCTATTTTACACTTGAGGAGATATAAGCACAGAGTAATTCGGGCACATGACAATGACGTGAAGGATTCAGGGCTTGAACCCATTCTCTCAACCACTACAGTCTGTTACCTGCCAAGAACTCATGTCTTACATCTTCTGCGTCACCTAACTTACAAAGTGCTTGAGAAAGAATCTTTCTCCGTCCCTCATACCATTGACAGGTCCCAGGACAGTGTCTTATACCTGATGACCTCATCAATTTTTGCTAATTGTGGCTTGATGCCAGTTATTTACACATGAATACCTTGCAGGATACTAGAATTGTAATTACTAGATACCTGAATATTTGAACTAGCACAACATGCAAAAGATTAGCGGGCCACAGCTCGACTTCTGATGAGATAATAAACTAAGGGATGACTTGAAACTTCAAGTTGGAATGTCCAGAACGTTTTCTGATACTACAACCTTCATCGCTTTTTTCCCACTTTAACCACCCCTCCCTTCTTGGGGTGGAGAAAATAGAAAAAGGCAGAACCAAACAAAAGTCATTGTTTTTCATTAAGACAGTAAGCAGCAGTAACAGCAACAGATTGAGTATTTTTAGATTTTGCAGTGCATTTACTATGTGCCAATCACTTTGCCATGAGACGAGAGAAATCAAATCCTTTAATATGATAATACATCTGAGCACTACCGTGAGTAATCAGTTTATAGACAGGCACAATCAGAGGAACTCCAAGGCTGTAGCTGAAATTCATGCTCGCGGTCTGTTCTCAGAGGAAGAACACTACTCTCAGGGGAAGGTTTGATTTGGGACAGTGTACCAAGCCTAAAATAATTGCTTTTATATGATCCAATTGTCTCTGTCTCCTTCGTCGTCACACTACAGCCACATTCCATACCAGCGCCCACAGTGTGCATTTCAGTTTAGGATTCGCTAGTTAAGGAGTGATGAGGAAAAGAGCCCCGCCCCCCGTCCCCTCCCCCCCCCACCCCCTACCTCACTCCGCCTTCCACACAAACCACAATTGTGTGCAGTGCAGCGCCCCCTCCCGCTCAGGACAGGGTATGGAAAGAGTGATAGCTATACAAGGCTTCAAAGGTGTATTCACACGGGTCAAAAATCTGAATTTCTCCTACTTAATGAAGTCTTCTCTGAGTATCAGGAAATAATACTGATACACTAGATAGAAACAGTGCAGCTCAGAAGCCTTCCAAAGTATATACAAAAGGGAATGCGTTTCTATGCCTCCTGTAAGGTTTGCTTTTCACAAATAAAATTAATACCAGCAACTCAGAGAGACTTGGGGCACATCAACATCTTGACTTGTTCCTTAAATGTGTTAGAGCTTAATAAAAAAGCCCCAAACACATGAAACCAGAAGATTTTCGTACCCTCGAGGGTATAAATTGAATCCACATGTGTCTCATTCATTTACACGTAAATCACTCAAGTAATGTTGTGTAAGTGGCTTCTCTGAATCCATGACATCTTTGGGCATTTTTATAAGTCTTTCTCCTTACAAAACAGGAAGCTGTGTTTTGCCAGGAGTAAATACTCTTAAAATAACAAACTATTTCAGACCACCATGCTCATTTCAAGCAACAGATTTTTGTGTAATTTCTCAGGCTAGTATCTTTTTTAATCTGATTTTGCTCTGAGCCATTTCTACACTATATATTTTCCAGGAGGGCAAAGATTCAGTGCTCAAATGAGTTTAATTCCTTATGTCTCGCCATAACAATTTATGTAATGCTCCTCTAAATCTGTGTGTGTATGTTTTATATGCAAATGGGATATTCACAAATGGACTGCCAGGTCATTGTCCTAAGGCAGATGCTGCAGGAAACAGGTTTTGAAACAGAGATCTGCCTGCAGGGAGCTCTGGGGAGAGCAGGAGAAGGTGAGGGCAGCAGGACTGGCAGAAGCAGAGCCCGTCAGAGTGGATGTGTAGTAAGCTCTAAAGCATGCTGGCCCATGAGAAATGTCACAACTGAGGGAAAAGGGGTTAGCATCTTCACAGCCTCCCAGCCCTGCACATGGAACGGCATCAGTCAGAGAACAGAAATTCTCCCTGAGCCCCACCCCAGGGCCATCTGGGTGGGGTGCTACAGTGTCCTTTCAAAAGGCTCATCAGACCTTTCTGAGAATTAATCATCTGTTAATATAAAGGATGTTTAATCCTTTAGTCTTATTGACAGGACAAGCTGAGGCACAGACATTCATTCACTCTGCTAGGAAAGACAAGGCATTAGCAAGCTCATTTTTCAGACAAATTTCAACATTTAGCACAGAGAGTTCATTTTATGACATTGAACACGCAACATCTGGAAGTATTTATTCAAAGTAATTTTCTACTCTTGTCCCGACATGATTCCCTCCAAGATAGAGCACCAAAAAATATAAAGATACTATGACTGTAGAAAAAAGACAGTACTAAAAACAATGGGTCAAAATTAATCTAACTTCTATTGTTAATCTAATTTCTAATCTAATCTAATTTCTATTGCCTAATGTTTTTCTTCCCCTCAACACTTCGCATTCAGTAATTGCTTCGCTCATTTATTCATTCAACAAATACTGATTAATGCTGCCTTATACTTAGAGCCTAAAACACAAGTGACATGAAATATTGCCTCCAAGGACTCTTAAGACTAACAGGGGAAATGACACACAGATTATTCCAAAACTGTAAAAATACCACCTACTTTATCTATAAAATGTTAAATGCTGAAAAATTCTTAATTTCTAGCCATACAAGGTGGCACAAGCCTGAATCCCACAACTCAGGAAGCCAGGCAGAAGGATTACTACAAGTTCAAAGCCAGCCTAGATGACATAGCGAGTCCAAGGCCAGCCTGAACTGCATAATGAGACTGTCTCAAAAACTAAGCGAACAAGAAAATTTAATTTCTAATCTCTGATTCAAACTTGGGAAGGTCAAGAATTCTGACCCTAGAGATCTTTGATTAAAGATTCCTTCTCTTGGAGATTTCCAATCCTGGTGACAAGCTGGAAGTATTAAAACTATTCTTAAGATCTACCAACCAGGACCTGATTTTACCCAGAGAAAGGGAAGCAAGTATACTCACTGAATAAGCCATTCTGTACAGGAAATTCATTTAGTACATTCTCACAGACACCATCTGGGTGCCTGGCTCTGGGCGAGGGGCTAGGAGTGCAGCCATCAATAAGGTCTCCTCCCTCAAGGAGCTGCTACACTAGGGGCAAAAGTCAAACATAGCCATGTAGACCAAGAAGTGCACGCTACGTTACTAAATCTCACTAGGTGCTGAGGTGAAGGAAGCAGAGAAAGAGAAGAGGGGATAAGAGAAAGGGGACCCTTAAAGGTTGTGTACATAGAGAAAGTGACATTAGAATGACCACAGAAGAGTGAGGGAGAAGCCACAGGGACGTCAGAGGCAGTGTGCTCTGTGACAGCACAGCAGGGCTGAGGCGGACATGGGCTCCCAAGCCTCCAGAACCACAGGTCCCCCAGTCCTGTCACTGATGCCCCTCCACGGCCACCCTACCGTGAGGCAGCAGCCGATACCCACAGTTCAAACTAGCTCCTCTCTTCAATGTGGCTTCTCTCTCCTGGTACAGACTCTGGATTTATGAATCTGCAGTTTAAGGACTTCACAGAAGCAGAATGCAGATGACATTAGGTCCTGTATCCTGGCAACTTTGCTGCTGCTTCTGTCATCCAAGCAAAGGACGCTCTACCTCGCAATGGAAACCAGCACAAACAGAGCACATACATTGTCGCTATCGTCGGCACCAATTCAATAAAGGAAAAAGGCAGCCTTTCCAGGATGATAGGAAACCATCAGAGAACTCATTTGTCTTCAGTTGTGGATACAGCACATTAGAATCACTTATACTCAGTGTGCACGGATCCAATCTTTAAATTTGGAAAATATTTAAGAATCATATGTATGTGTATATAAATGTATTCTCTTATGTTCGTACTATACACTTTTATATGTGCACGTACACTCTATACACACATATATATTTATGTATACATCTATATGTTTTCCGTATGTTCTTTTCATGTAGAACACATAGACAGACATCTACTCCTCATCTTGTTGGCATTGTCATAATTATGCAGATACATTCACAGATTCTCATTACTTACTTTTAAAGGTAAAGATGATAGTCACTTCTCAGGGGACACAATCTTCACATAATTGTCAATATGTACTGCAATATCTTGTCGCGCCATCACTGGACATTATCTATCCAGGACCTGGCTATTATGACGCCAGTAGCTTTAGCAATTTCAAAGTTGAATTAACCATCCAACTATTTGATCCAAATGTGATAATCACCTAGAGACAAATGATGTTTAACTACATTGACTAAATATATTAGCATAAGTGTAGCTACCTTAGAAAGTTCAAACTTGAACTCTATATGTGCAAGAGAACATATTTCTTGGATAAACTCCATGACATAAAGAATAATTTGTTCTTCATGTATTTTCTATTTCTCCCCACCAAAATGATCCTCTGCCCCTGAAGAGAGGGAAAAATAAACATATAGCCTTCTAGTAAAAGTCTACTGCAGTTTAATAGTTCATAAGTGTACAATTGCTGACTTCAGAAACAGATTAAAAATTACCATTTAATTTCAATATGTGCTTAACTCTTACCTACATCACTAGAATCCATACTCTAGTCAATCATTTGCAATCTCTGACATTCATGCTACTTATGTTACAGTCAACCAGTCAACAAGTATTTATTGCTCTGCCAGATTGGCAAAATACACATAGCAGAAATAATAAATACCCTTTAAAGCTATATATTATAGAAAGGGATCATAAAAGAGAATCATTGCATGAATAAAGGTAGAAACAGAAAAATACTTCTTGAAAGTTCTGATCAATATTTCCTCCCATCACACACATTATAGATACATTAAAAGGCTGTCTTCAAGATTATTTACTTAGAAGAAGCAGTTTACTTAGGAAGTATTCAAATAACTCTGTAATTGTTGTTTGATTCTCCAAGAGTCTTGAAGCTAACTTTTTTTTAAATGGAACTGTTAGCTAAATGTCTACCCTAGTTTTCTAGTTTTTCTGTATGGACTATAAGTAAATCAATTTGTATAAGTTAACTATGTTTACAGTTGTGAAACTCAATATTGTGTAGTGTTTTAAATCATTAATGTTAGATTTTAAGCAAATGCAATGTTTGTGCTACATTTTAAAATCTCAATTTCTGGAGAAAGAAAAGTACATTACCCATCTTTTGGAAAATAAAGCACATTATACTCTTATAAGGGCAGTGAAACTATTCTGCATGATACAATGATGATAGACTCATGTCACGATGCATTCATGAACCCTCAGCCCCAGAACACACAATGCAAAAAGAGGTTTATTGCAAACAGACTTAAATTAATAGCAATGGATGGGTACTGTCTCTTCAAGTGTAGCAATGTTAATATGAAGAATGACAAAGATTGTATATATAGGGGTCGGGGGGTGCAGGGCGGGGGGGAAAGGGAAAAAATGAGAATCAAGTCATGTCATATTCTGGTATAAACTCTTAATAATGAATGCGATGATGATGTGTATTCATAATGTACCAATAAAAATAATTTAAAATTTTTTTAAAAATGAAGAATGGCAGGTGTAAATGAGGTCCAGAATGTATGACAGGTATTGTGAAATAGGAAGAAAATGCTCAAAGGGAAACAGGAACTGGGTAGGGCAGTGAAAAGCAAAAAGGGAAAGAAAAATTTGATAATTAAAAAAACAGGAACAAAGTTTATGAACATAGGAAATTGGGATTGAAGGAAGGACAGGGAAATAGGAAAAAATAAAAATCAAGATGTATCATGTGCAAGTACAAATTCCCAACGTTGAATGTGATCGTATTGTATTCCTAAAATGTATCAATAAACTCAATAAAGGAAAAAATAAAATAATATGATGGGAGCTGTAGGTGGGGCTTTGTGTGAGCTGTGTTCTCCATTCATTCCGCTACCTGCCAAAAAAGTGTTCAAAAAAGTTTAAAAGTCAAACATACAGAAAATTCAAACACAACTCATTTATCTCCCTATTGGTTAAAGCTCAACCCACAAAATTATTAAAATAGTTAAAGATTTAAATACTTTAGAAATTATTACAGTGTTGATAAGTTTTGATGCCCTGTGTCCTATTGAACAGGAATATCAACACTGGCACCCTAATTATTGCCTAATTTTAGTGTATGTATCCACCTCTGTGTTTGTTTTAATTTAAAGCTTCAAAGTGACGTGAACACAGTGTTCATACGTGGTATGACATGTCCATAACGGTACAAATCCAGTCGTTCGCACTTATTGATCATAGAGAGAAGGCCAGGGGTGAAGCAGTGCACTGGCCTGGGAGTGTCACCAACGTCTAACACCCTTACACAGTGTGGTCTGTGGGAACCCAATGACTTGGCTTCGGCAGTATCTTAAAAACTATGACACTTATAAAATACGAGGTAAGGAGAAAGCGATGGCTCAGTCACTGATATCTCGGCAAGTCCTCGTAGACATGTTTGAGAAACAGGAGGTGTCCAGAGCAGGTGTTGCTTAGGTATTTTCAAGCCTGAGATTTGTACTAGGGTTACATTTACACCTGTCTAATAACATTAACTCAATCTCCATGAAGCTTTTGTTCAGACCACTAACGTTACATGTCTTTGAGTCAGAAATTGCCATGGAGCCCCAAGTTTTCCACAAAAGAAACTAGAGACACAAAGAATGTTTGAAAAGACTCGGCATGTTGGTCCATTAAAGAGTGCTGTAAGGCATCTACTATGCGTTCTACACACAAAACACTTAAAAATTCACACTTAAAAACATTTAGAAGCATTGATACAAGAGTGTTTTAAAAAAATATATCAATGACTCAAAGAGAAAACAGAACTCAGAAAAGTTTCCAGCAACCTGAAACTCTTTCTACTAGAAAATGTGATCAAACTATAAATTAAATTGTAATATCCATTCTAACAATTAAGTAAACCAAAAATTCAGGAAAGGAAATTTTTTTTTAAATGAAGTTTAAAATGTCTCTGGTAAGAACCTGAATTTTTCTTTCTTCTAAGGCCTAACGGTAGCCAATCATTCCTAGTTCTCCTGGTCAAAAGCCAAAGCTACACAGAATTCTTAGGAGGCCTCAGAACAAATAAACACAAAGCAGAAGTCAGTACCTCAGACATTCTGAATTATTTTTCTCCATTTAACTCACTTGCTCACTGTCACGTTTCCTTCAGAGTCTGGACCTTCAGTTTTAAAGAGTGTTAACATTTTCAGCCACTACTTTTCACAATTTTCTTCACAACTCCCAGGTTCATTTCAATTCTCTTTGGCTCATTTCTTATTTTCAAAGACTACTTTATTTCAGAACCTGACTACGAAAAATAGAAACCTCCCCTTCATGAAATTCCTTTTGCCAAGTCATAAAAATTAAGCTTCCCCCAAATGAACCCTGATATGATTCCAAATGTTAGAACTGCTCCCTTTTCTGCAGTTCATACCCCTGACCTCTAAGTACAGATCAGATCTTTGAAGTGATTCCATTCAGTCTCCGAATCTAAAAATCATCGCGCCCCAAAAAACTAACTTGGTGTTGACCAATTTGACCAATTCAGGAAGGACATTCAAAGGAAATATAAATAATTGGACAGATGAAACCTAAATTCAAACTGGGGGGATGAAATGAACACAAATAAATATTTGAAAAGTACGAGTCTTTTGTAAAATAACATCAGTTCTAATCTACAGTCCATCTGCAGTAGCAGCGCTTGAAAATTTTATATGTATCAAGATCACCTGGATCATTTACCAACCCTGCCCTGCCCACTGCTCTCAGATGTGAGCTGGCAGAGGCCTCACTAACAGCACCTTCATGCTGCCGTCAAAGGCAAGACCACAACCTGCGCCTTAAGGGCTCCTGCCTGTCTCTGTCCCCTTTGGCCTCACTGTTTCCATGTGTGTATAACACATGTCATTGTCTCTGGGTGTCAACCCACACTACCCAGAGTGGCAGAGGAAGGAACAAAAGCCATCTTTGCTTAGGGTTACATTTACACCTGTCTAATAACATTAACTCAATCTCCATGAAGCTTTTGTTCAGACCACTAACGTTACATGTCTTTGAGTCAGAAATTGCCATGGAGCCCCAAGTTTTCCACAAAAGAAACTAGAGACTAGAAGGTCCAGACTCTTGCTACCTACAGAAAGACTTTTTCCTCTTCTCTTCCCTGATATGCTGCCACTCTTTCCATCATAATGTGAACTCTGGGAAAGAGTTAATAATGTTCTATTATCTCTCCTAAGTATGATTTTTGTCTGCTGTTTGGAAAATGATACAAATTACTTGTATTCAGATTTCATTTGCAAATTCAAATACCAAGCTACCACATATAGCTGCTGGCTAAATTTTTTTAAAGGAATGAAAGAAACAAATGAAGAGTCTCTGGCCCTCCTGCCAATCACACTTCTCCCTGGATAGTCAACACTATTCTTGGGTTAGTGCATGAGTGAGTTCACTTTGGCTACCCAGGAAGCTCAGCCAAACTGCCCACTATCTCATCTCGTCCCCACACTGTGCAAGCTGAGACCAGCCATCACATATTTTGAAGAACCCAATAGCTACCATGCTTTCTGTACACATGAAAAGTTTGTAGCACTGCCTCCCAAAACTCACTGAACCCTTGGTCTTTTTTTGATTTTAGAAACTAATCATATTCAGTATAGTAAAAATATTGTTTCAGTTGAAAAATACTGTATGCTACTCGGAATGCAAGGAGATAGCATGATGCTTAGAACTGTTTAACAACATACTTCTTTAGGGTTATGGCCTGTGGAGAGGTTACCTTGTACACGACATATAAATTAACTCTAAACCAGGGCTGAGTGGTAAAAGCAGCATTGACGAGGAGGAAATGCTAACACTTAAAAGACCTAAAGTTGCAGACCCACAACTGTGAAAACAAACAACCATGGACAAACCCAGGAAGATAGAAATCATCAAAACACCAGACTCTTACCAGAAATGGGCTCCAGCAAATGCAGGAGACACACATGATAGCCAGGAGCTGGATGACCATCTCAAAATGATGAGACCGGCCTTGTCTGTGATGCTGGCTTTTAAATTTCACTCTTAAAAGTGTAATCCCGGTGATGGCATTGCAAAAGAATGAAACGCCAAGGGCTAAGAGGCCCAGAAAAGAAAAAAGGAGAAGATAAAACCTATCTTCCCAGTCTTCGATGTCTTCGGTGTTGTAGAAACACCAAGTCCTCGTGGCTTGAATTTTATACTCCCTGTGCCCAAGAATGGGCAGCAAAGCTATAAAAATAGCGAACAGGCACACCCCACTCAGCATCATCTTCACATGTTTGGATGTAATCTTGGTGGAATGAAATATTGGCTTGGTGACACCAATGCACCGCTCTATGGCCATCACGCTGCCTAGAAAAAGTGGGCACAAACCAGAAAACACCATGCTGATGCCAAAGATACTGCAGAGGACATTTGACTGGTCAAAGCGGATCCAGTCTTTGTCAGAGGCGTACACAAACACCGCGATGGCCCCGTTGATGAGATGCCCAAAGAAGTCCGTGATGACCAACCCGCTAGCCAAAAGCAGAAACGACGCCTTGGACTTCTGCCTGAACCTCTGATACGCCTTCATGAGAATGGCGATGGCCAGGCTGTTGGACAAGATCCCCACAGTCATGAAGATGATTGAGAAAAACACCGAGAGCCGGTTTTCCGTTTGGCAGGTTGTGTTTGAAAGCAGCGCAGTTGCGGGAGTCACCGGCTGTCTGGAGTTGTTCATGGACATCGTGGTGGAGGTAACAGCTGGTCCCTCAGGTCATCTCCTTTTCACACCTGTGCAGGCACGCGGTCCAGGAATCTGGAAGACAAGGACTGAGGAATTAGAAACGCCAGGTTTCTGGCCCACCCGGTATTTAATAGACCGAAGTGTCCGGCAGGCTGTGGCGGGATCCAATTTGTCCAGCCTATCATAAGCAAGGTTGCATCACCCGGGAGCCGCACTCGTGCCCCGAGGGTTGACTTTCCCTTCCCGCTCCAAGGTGCCATGTCCAAGACCCCCTGGTTCACTTGCTTCTACAACCAGCGCCCTTCTGACACTTCGTTGACAGCTTAAACCTTCTAAGGATTATGAAGTCACAATAAGATTAGATTCAAATCCTCTCAAGGTACTGAAAGCATAACCATCTATTTAACTAACTGCACTTTTTCTTTTTTCTCTTCTCTGATGGGCTTTGTCCTCGGACTGCAGATTATTTCCTCCGTGAACCACCCCATGTCCAGGAGATGTCCATCCCCCCCGACCTTTGGGAGGGGCCAGCAAACTCCCTGATGTTAAGCGGAGCGTGTCTCAATTTCTTCCTCCAGCCTAAAATCACCTAACAGCAAACCACACGCCGCCGCCCCACGGAAGGCATGGTGAGGATGTGGGCGGGATCCTGGTCCAGCCACCACCTGTGTCCTGTGTCCGGCTGGTGAGGCGGCTGGATTGTGGCTGCGGTCCGCTCCCTCCCGCAGCACCTACATGACAATTACAGCCGCGTCCGGGCAGCAACACCCCGGCCAAGTGTCCGTCTGTTGCTCTCGGCCGCGGGGACCGAGAGGTCACAGGCCACGGCGCGGGCTGCTCGGGTCTGCGGTTCCCGCGCGGCGCCGCCCGGCTCTGGCGCCCACTTCGCCCGCTCCTAACGCTCGGCCCCGGCGTCCGCTCGGGGTACCCTCCCGAGCCCACTAAGTTGCTCAAACTTTCTGCCGCTGCCCAGAGCCCGGGGTCGCTTCCTCCAGCCGGGGCGCCGCCTGGCTCCGGCCCCGCCGTCCCGCGTCCCTCGCCCGCTCACGCCGAGGCGGCCCGGCCGCAGTCGCGCAGCCCGGACCGAGCTCCGCCGGCGGCCGGGGTCGGGCTGAGCGGCCAAGGCCGGCGCGTGGGGACCGGGCCGGGCCGGGAGGAGTACCTGGGGCTCGGCGGCCGCCGGCCGGGCTGTCGGCGGAGCCTGCAGCGCGCCGCTCCGTGCGCCATGGCGCGCAGCCCGCTCCTCGGCGCGCTCGGGGCCGGACGCGGGACCCGCCGCCTCTGCGCCTCCACCCGCCGCACCGAGGCGCGTCCGCGGCCTGGGCGGGCGCCCGGCTCGGGGACCGCCGCCTTCCCCTCCGCGCTCCTCTCCGCCCCCTTTGCCACCGGCCCGAGCGGCACCGGGAGGGACGAGCGGCCGCGCGTGGAGGCACCGCCGCCCGGCCGGCTGGGACAGCCCTGCCGCCGGGGAGAGCGTGATCAAGCGGGAGGGGCCGGTCTGAGGCTCGCCCGGCCCGGGGAGAAGTCCGGCCCCGGGTGGAGCCTCCCGCTGCGCCCGGCCCCAGCCCCGCCTCCAGGCGCGGAGAGCGCAGGTCCAGGGCCACCGGGGCTGAAGGAGAACTTGGTGACAGGTACCCCGGGGGGTGAAAAACAGGTGCCCGGCCAAGTGTTGTGATGGAAACAGCCTCGAGGCCGTCCCCGCGGAGGACTGGACTCCTGCCAGCTGCCCGCAGAGTGAGGAGGGAGAGGGGCGAGGCGCGGTGTGACTGAAAAGGACGCGCGTGTGTAAACTTCAGCGCGCATTGCCGTGAACCACGCCCGGCCTTCGTGCCCCGGACACCGCCTCGCTTCGAATCCACTCTTGCCTCAGCTCTGACCACTTTCTGAAGCGGTTCTGAAGGTTCTTCGCATGAGCGGGTGCCTCGAGGTCCTCAATTAATTCAAAGCATTTACTTTTCATGGTCACTTTGACTTTGGGGAAGAGCTAAAAGTCACACGGTGTGCGGTCCAGTGAATAAGGCGGATGAGGGCGCGCCAAGTTTTTGACGCCTGCCTTTCCATCGGGTGGCACTGGTCAGCGCATTCCCTGTGTTTTGAGTCACACCTCCCAAAGACAATCACAAAAGAGGACTTCAAGAACTGCCTCAGAAAGTGGCAACAGCGAAGAGACAAGTGTGCTGGAAGCCAGGAGGAGTGTATTTGGACTGGGCTCAATGGCAATGTGTCTTTTGCCGTAATGAATGTTTTAATTTAAACATTCACCGTATTTTTGATCACCCTTGTGCATTTTTGACAAGCACTTGGAGATAAAAGATTCCTAACCTTTTCACGGTTATAAAAGTTCATACACTGGATGAAAGAATTTCTGGTGATGCGCAAATCCAAAGAGAAGTGCGTCTGACACATTTGGTGGAGATCAGTTTATGATAGAAATATTCACTTTATTAACGGCTATGATTTTAGCTATTTTATACTATAATTGCTTTTTCGCTCATATTACCTGTATCCGTTCCTATTAATTTTGTCTCATTTTTCCCGCTGAACACTATGTGAACCTATTGCTGGTTTTTGTTCGTTATATTTTACTTATTTTTTGTTTTGTTTTGTTTTTTGTTTTTTGAGACAGGGTCTCGCTTTGTAGTTCAAGCTGGCCCTGCGCTCAGCCTCAAACTCACATCACAGCAATCCTCCTGCCTCTGCCTCCCAAGTGCTGGGATTACAGGCGTGAGCCACCACGCCCGGCACTGTGGTATGTGGTACTGATTGCTGCTGGGCGTGAGTGTCCACACCCAGTATTGTATGTGGTTACCGGGGATCGAACCCAGGTCTTTGCGCTTGCAAGATAGGTGCGGTAACCACTGAGCTAAATCCCCGACCCCTGTTCTTTATATTTTAGTAAAATGTTGCTTCTGCCTCACATGAAAAATGTGGTAATAAACTCCACTTCATTCTCGAATGAGAAGGGGTCTGAGATTCCTGGAAACTGGACAGGTTCATAAAATGCAAAAGTGAGATAAAATAAATTAGCTATTAACTGTAGAGAAACATGATTGCACTGTTCTCCTTGTGATAGGTATTGAGATTTTTAATTGACAGGATCATAACTTGTGAAATAAACAGTTGTCGGAACATGGCCAGAGAGTTGAATGTTTGGGTTAATCGAATGTTTGGGTTGGCAGGGAAATATTATCCCCGGATGGCCAGCATCCAAAGAACAACTGTAGTAAGTCACACTCGAAATCTGAATGACACAGAGCACTACTCTTTTAATGATTACTAGAAATTAATCACCATACCTTGAAATTATTAGGTTGCTTGGGTCTCTCCTACTGAGACGAAGTCCTTGGAAGTTTTGTTCATCTCTCTGTCCTCCCCCAGGACAATGCCTATCACTCACTCAATATTTAAATTAATAAGTATTACAATTGGCATTTCCAGTATTGTAGATCTGCAGGTTGAAAACTCTCAGGCTCTCACTGGAGCAACTCACTGACTTCAGCTCCTGATACTATTGGGCAGGGAGCAGAAAAGGAAAAACAGGAAAGAAAAGAAATTCTCATTAATTCAATGTCCAATCATAACATTCATCATGTAATGTATTCAAAGCAGTATTAAGTTCTTTTTCAAAGTACTGCATAATCACATTTTAGCATCTGTTTTATATAGATGCTCCAAATGTTCCTTTAGATTCCAACCCTTAAGACTGTTCCACCTGAGTATTAATAAAAGATTTGAAAAACACCCACTTTTCATCTCTTCTAGATAGAGTATTTTATTAGTAGTACAAAAAAAGTTTTAATCTGTAAGGAAGGATGAACAGTTATCTCCCATTTAGAAAATTTCTGGCCTTATGCAGCCCAAATCTGATTCTTTATTCAGAGCCACAGCGAAAACCTCTGAGAACTGGTGAATCTCCAGGTGAAGAGAACCAGCAGACAACAAAGTAAGAGAGGCTGATAAACCCTCCTGAAAAGCAGAGCATTTGTATGGTGATTTCTCAGAAGTAGACATTCTAATAGATCTACTCGCTTTTACACCTATTCAAAAACTGGCTTTTGTCAGTAGTGTCTGCAGGAGTGGAGATAAGGATGCACACAGCCCATGCTCGGTGTGGCTCTAGGACACTAGAAGACACCTTTGTGACACATTCACCCAAAACCTTGATGTTTCAGATGATGATTTCAGATACTGGGAGGCTATACTGGTGCCAGCCTGTCTGCTAGGAGGTAATTAATGGTATTGTGCATGTGGCAGTCACCCTTCAGGGTTAGTTGCAAGGCCCTGTGCCCAGCAGATCACACATGATTAAAAGGAGAGAAATAGGGCATTGGTGACAATGAGGTCGAACTATAACAGCAAACAACTCAAAGGGAGTGCTGGAAACTCATGTGCCATAAACATTGATAGTGGAAACAGCTCCCAGTCTGTAGTAATGAACATAATTTTTGTCCTTCCATGCTTATTATGAAAACATTTGATACATAAAAAGTGACATGTGCAACACATTTAAATTACATAAGTGTAAGAAAGAAACCCATGAACCTACCACCCTTTAGGAACTGCACTAATCTCCTTCAGCTATTGGAACAAAGGGCCACAAACTGGGTGGCTTAGCCATCAGGAACTGATTGTTTTAAGAGTTCAGAGGCCAGAAGCCCAGAATGAAGGTGTGAGCGAGATCAGTTCCTTCTGAGAGCTATCTGTTGGAGAATCTCCTCCATGCCTTACCTGTTTCTGTGACATGCAGACAACCTTGGGTGCTGGTTGGCTTATAGATTCGTCACTCCAGTTTCCACCTTCCTTCCCTGTCCTTCAGTGTCGCCATCTTACATGATGTCTTCCTATGAAGATGTCTGGCATATGGAGCAAGGTCTGCCTTGCTCCAGAGTGTTAACAGAGTGGATGTTGACTGACTACATCTGCAATCACACTGTTTCCAAATAAAGAAACATTCTGAGATACTTGAGATTATAACTTCAAATATCTTACTTGGAGAAAATAGTTCAACCCATAACAAGAATAACACTACAATATTACCAATAGTTTATCCATTTAGATAACTACTAACCTGAATTTGTATGTCCTCATCTGCTTGGGCTTTTATTTTGTCTCATTGCATAAATAGATGAAATTATTATTTAATTATTTATTATTTAATTATATATTATTTAATTTTCCCATTCTACACCTTGTGTTTTTATGCAAGATTTTTAAAGGTAATGTATATTGATAAATATCATAGTAGCTTAGTCATTTATAAAGTGTTGTATTTGTTTTACATTTAAACTTGACTACTTCCAGTTGGCTTGGGAGCTACCTCAGGTAGTAGTAAGGCACACTTCTGGGTAGTAGTAAGGCACCCACTGTCTGGGTGGGCTGGGGAGGTGTGCCCTCGTGGACCACATGCCACCCCACGGGCCTGCTGCTCTGGCACTGCTCCTGTGCTATGCTTCTGGACCTCCATGAATTAAGCCACTTTGCTCTGTCAAGCTTTTTCATCATAATGGAAGGCTCTTTGTGTGGAGCCTGCCCACACAGAATGGACCCCTGAAATGGACCCCTGAAATTAAACTTTGCCTCCTTTCATTTGTGGATATCAGGAATTATGTTCCAGCAATGGGGAAAGCTGACTAATATGATATCATCAGTAGTTCTTTGGGTTATGGTCCCAATTTCATGAAGTATTCTATTATGAACAATCTTATTATTCACCTTAGATAAGAATTTGTGTACCTAGAGTGAAATTATTGGGTCATAGAACATGAGAATGCCTAACTTCACAAGATAATGCTAAACTGTTATGTTAGCTCGCACTGCCCCAAGCTCTGTCATGATAATGCTCACATCTAGCTTTTTAATTTTTCCCAACAAGATGGTTGTAAAATGATGTCCCATCGTGCATTTGAACTGCATTTTCCTTTGCATCCATGTTTCTTCTTCCATGAACTGTTTCTTCGACCTCTTTTGTCCAGTTTTTTCACTGGGTTGTCTGCTTATTAGTTTATTAAAGGTTCTAGACACAAATCTTCTGTAAGTTAAGTTTATAAATACTTTTATTTCAAATCACAATTTGCCTTTTTCATTTTCTTTATTATATCTTTTTAGTGTAATCAATATTAAATATTTGAAATCTCAATTTTTGTGTTATATTTTAGCGTTTTCAATATCAGAGCTTGAAAGCCTTTCCAGAGCTTAGATTATAAAGATGTTCTACGGCATATTTTCTAAACACTTTACCATTTTTTCCATTCACATTTAAATCTTTAACCTTTCAGAGATTGACTTTTGATTATGACATAAGGCAGGAGTTTTTTCTCCATATACATAAATTATTCGATTATTTTTCTCCATGAGATGCCTTTATTCAATAATCTCTCTACAATAAATTGAATTTTTCCTCAAAATTCAAGTCAAAGTGTTAATGTCCAGTACCTCAGAATGAAACTTTATTTGAAGGTAATCTCTACAGAGTTCCTTGAGTTTAAGTAAGGCCATCATGCGTGCCCTTGTCTGCCATGACTGTTGTCCTCATAGAAAGAATTTGGTGGCAGACATGGCCACAGGACAAACAGAATGTGAACCTGAGTGTGGCCTCCTATAAACCGGGAAGCTGGGAGCCATCAAAGGGGTCTTCCACACAGCTCTCAGAGGAGAACAAACTCTTAGAGACTTAACTGGAGACTTCCAGCCACTATATTGTGAGACAGTAAAACTCCATTTCCTAATCCACCCATCTGTGATACCTTATTCCAACAAACATTCACAACAGGTCTCCCCCACTAATCCACAGTGTATACCTTCCACATATTAAATTTCCTTATGTGCATGGGAAAACTAGCACTCATCAACTATTCTCCAGTATACTGTACTATTTTAATCTCCAGTCTTTTAAATCCACACTGTGTGAAGTCCATCCCTCACTGGAGTTACAACATCGACGCCTCCTAATTGTCTCTGGTCTTACTTGATGGTCACTCATACTCCCCTGAAGACTCTGACGTACTGTGCGCAGTGCTGAAGCTAACTGACTGATGTCACACTGAAGCTTTCCACTCATTACCAGTTCTGTAACTTTAGAAAATGATCAAATTCCTTTATGCCTTGGTTTTCTCCATTTTAACTATGCAAAAATTAATACTACCTGCCTCCTACACTTGTTAAGAGAACTAAATTGGCTAAGTGCTTTGAAGAGTTCCTGGAGCCCTGTATATGGTAGATACTATTGTATCTTTATGAATTGCAAATACTCTTACGTTTGTCCCAATTTACAGCTCAACTGGCCTTCCATTCTCTATCAATTTATAATAGGGTAATATATTTTTTTAATATTTAAAATTTCAATATTTAAGTTTTAATTTTGGAAAGCTCTTAAATGTTAAAATTAATTCTTCACCACAGAAATACTATTATGTATTGTGAATCTTTTGGAAATTAGATTATGTTCAGTTGGGAAGACCTGTTGTCACATGTAGAATAAACTCTGACATCTTAAACATAACGTGGCTTCTGCAGCCCTTCCTAATTCACCCAGTTACTTACCTACTTAGGTTTTAGCAATCTTCCTCCACCCTCTCAGGAATCATCTGCCTCCTGTTTAGTTGTCGTGGCTCAGCACCCAATAGGGAGAGTGTCTGCACCCCCTGCCAACTGCAAATCAGCCACCTTTCTCGCAGTATGGTGGCTGCTCAGGAACAAAGGAAGGAAAAATGAAAGAGTTGAACAAATGAAGTAGATGCATTATAGATGCAGAACCCAAACACAAAGAAGTGAAGCAACCGAGCTGGTCTGATGTCAAATACGTGACAAAGCTGAGTCTTCCTGACCACAGAGCTTATAGCTCACCAGGACTTTACACTGCCTCTAGGTTTAGTCAAACATAAAGTGCTGTCCTTTTCGTACAAGGTCGCCATCATTAAGTCTGCCACCAGAAGGACAGATGTGTGTATTGTTTTGCTTTGGCCACAGGTTTTGCAATAATCTACCAACATTCTTTCACAATATCCCATCCAGCAGTGACATATTACTGTTAATTGTTGCAAATGAAATAGAAAATCTGGGTGGAATGAAGGGAAAGATTGAGACAAGATAAATGAAAATTGTATATGTACCTGTCTGCTATCGTGTGCCTGGCAAGATAATAGGCTGCCATAATGAGCACATGAATGGCACCAACTGAGTATGTGTTGTGTTGAAGCACAGCATAATCAGTTTGCTCCAGATGCACAACCACAGTGGGAGGAAGACATAGGCCAAGTTGTTAGGTGTTCATATCTTTCTACATCATCCGGAGGAAAGGGAACCAGCTTCAACCTCTCACCTATCCCTACTGCTCCTTCATCTGGCCACCCCCTCTGGAGCCCTGGGAGGTGATTGCTATTTATCACTTATCTCATAAATTTATTGAACTCTTAAGGTGAACAAGACATGTATATCTGACATGGTTTAAAAAATACAGAGCCACAATCTCCATTTTGTACATGGAGTGACTACAGCACAGAAAGATTAACATATAAAACCTGCTCATTTTACAGAACAGCTAAGTCCCACGTCTGCACAGCTCCCAGCTCCCCAGGCCTTGATCCTTGGCTCTCACTTCCTCACTAGGATGAAAATCATCCACAACTCCCTGCTCCCAGTACCTTGCAGTTGTCCAATTATTGGGTGCCATGGTACATCTGTGTGTAGTTCAGTGATTATCAGGGTCCTCTGGTGGGGATTTTTTTGAGTTACTGATAATCCATACCTAATCTGGCTGATTCAATCAATACTTGCAACTTTCTCATGAATTTCACATTATTATAGCTTCATTTCATTTTCATTTCAAAACACAAGCATTTAAATCCAGAACAAATCTTAAAATACAATGAAAAATCATGAGACTATCCCTGAAGTAGTAGAGAAAATCGTCTTTATACACCACTAAAAATTCATCTCAACCTACAATTCAAAACATAAGCGAAATAATGACAGGCTCATTTTTCTTCTAACTTAGTGCAGAGAGATAACAGCTTTCTCTGAAAGAGAGTTATCCTAGCTGTAGGAACAATAATATCAAAAGAATTGAACATTACATCTGAAATATCTTCTTGCACAATCAACCAGTGCAGTGCTGAAAGATGGGACAATGGATTAAATGCACTTACAGGCTGCAGCCACCATCTTGACTTTGAATTCACTGGGAAAAGTCATGCTTTTCCATGGACTGGGGGCCTCCATCTACTGTTCAGACTTCATCCAAAGAAGACTTCCCAGAACAAGATCTCAGCTATCTACTTCCCAGCCCCAGCATTTCTCTTCATTTCCCCCCTTCCCACCACAGCATAGGTGGCCACGGTTGTTGTCACTTTTCACCAGGGAAGAGCTTCATCTTGAGTTTGGACACCTTGTGACATTGTGGAACAGGTATCAGAGGTTGAATCCCACTCCAGGTGAGACATGTGGGGTGAGGAGAAACCTCTCATCCACCCTCATTGAGCTACTGGAACAGAGGCTTAAAGATCTTTAGGGCTTGTGTGTCTGTTAAGGGTCTGAGCACTGAACCTGAGGAACAGGAAGATAACTAGCTTGACTCCTACACCCACCTCCATGGATGCAGCATACAAGTCCCTCACCTACTGGGAAGATAAACTCTGTAGCCATTGGGCACAAGCAAGTACAACTGCAGCCTGAACCACTGAGTTTGGATCAAATCACTCAGTCACTGTGGCTGCCTGTGAAGGTCTTACTTGTTCCACGAGCACCTGTAGACCCCAAGTCCTCACTCAGCCCATGCCAATGGATCCCCTATTCTCCCTTTTAACTTTCTTGTTTCTGTCTTAATATTTTCTCTTCTGATTAATTAGTTCTCTTCTGACCAAAGGACAAGCCACAAAATACAAATTGTGAAATTTTCATGATTCCATAACCAAATAAAATGTCCTATTTGTATTTAATGTGGCATTGCACAATATAAATATGAATAATAAAATTCATGCTAATAATTTTTTTATTTTATTTACTTGGAATATAAAAAATCAAATATAAAATGCCATAACTAGTCAAGAGAGAGACCACAAAAAAACCTCATATTTTAACACACTTAATAGTGGGTTTTTTTCCTGCTTTTGGCCTTTCTTCTCTTCTTTCAGACACTGAGCACAGCAGCTACATGTCTTTTATCATGGATCCTCTGGTGTAATAATAATACCTGGTTAGTATAAAGCACCTACAGCAATTTCTCCTCCCCCATGACACTAAGAACTCCCCACTGTCAAACTAACAAATAGGCTGCATCCTCTTTATATTTGAATCTCCCACAAAACGTACCATACCTCTTTTGTTGGTATCCATTTGGGTGTGTTAAGTAACTAGATACCTTGCTATACTTTTTACCTGAATAACTTTCTCAATAGTATAACAATGGAGAGCAAAAGATAGAGAATGTGTTATTCAGTTTTCCATGGTAATGGAAAATCATTTGAGATCATTTGTAAAGAAGTTTCATTGTGGCTTGTAGTTTCAGAGGTTCAGTCCATGGTCGCTTGGCTCTGTAGCTTTCGTATCTGCAGCCAGGCAGCACATCATGGTGAAAGTGTGTGTGCTGTAGTCTAGATTTGGCATGTCCCCAAAGTTACACAAGGTAAATGTTTGGTTGCCATCCTGTGGTACTACCAGAAGGTGGTGGAACCTTTAGGTGGTAAATCCTAGTCACTTGACTTCATTGAAAGCTTGCCCTTGAAGGAGATTTTAGCATCTTCCTCTCTCTTCCTCTCTCTCTTTCTCTATGTCTGCTTCACAGTCAGCATGAGATTAATAGCTTTGCTCTACCAAATACCTCTCCTCGTGATGTCTGACCTCCCCTCTGGCCCAAAGCAACAACCCAACCCAAGCATTCATGGACTGAAGCTATGAGTCAGAATAATCTTTACTACTTATAAGTTGATTACCTCAGGTATTTTGTCAAAACTGTCTATCACTGTATGGCAGAGGAAACCACTAATTTCATGACAGCCAGAAGGCAAAGACAGACAGGAAAAAGACACAGCCCAATATCTACTTCAAGAGCAGACTCCTAGGGACTTAACTTCCTTCTACTAGGTCCGTGGGGACCTTTATGATCCAAATTGTAGCATGCAGTGAATAAGTACAAAGCAAAAATTTTACTCTCAAATTATCCATAGCATGAAGCAGAAAAATATTTGAGGGGAAAAGTCATTTTAAGCTTGAATTTTAGAACTAATTACTCTCATTCTCTGCATGTTTCCTATCTAGTTATAACGAAGCAGCATATCTTGTTTTCTGAAAGCTGCTGGTAACTTACTTCACCATGAACGACAATGTTTCTTTTATTGTAAATTTTCAAAAATCAAAGTAAAAATCAAAAGTACTGTATTGTGGTAAATTTTTGAGTATTAAAAAAAATTCCACTTTCTGATTTCTCTGATAATGACAGAATCTTGTCAAATCTTGTGAAATATCCCCTACAGCCCATTATTAGCAACACGAAACAAAATTATCATCTGAATGTTGTGTCTGATAAATGGAAATATTTTTAACACATGTGGAAGTTTGTTCTTTTATATGGTCATATTTTGTTATCAATAGATTAATGATCAAACAGAAATGCCTCTGTTTTTGGAATACCTCTCTGGCTTATCTAATAATTCTGGATACCTCTGCCACAGTTGATGGTTTAAACACAGTTAAAACTTTACTTTAAAATATATACTGAGCAACTCACTCAGGACCACTCCTGTCTCTCAGGAGTTATTCTTATCCCACATTCCTCTTCCCCTATCCTATTGCCCAATAAATTTTCTTACTCTTAAAAAAAAAAACAGATAAAATAAAATATGTACATACTTCTGTCTACTGCATATCTGTTCCTCCGTACTTCATGCTTGTTCCTTTGACCAAGCCCAGCAGATGAACATACTGGTTGTGTTGACACCTTTTTTCTCCCTGGCCCCAACACCTCAACACTCCAGTTAAGGAACCAGGACCAGTCACTTGGTCATTCTGTGTCCAGATGTCTCATCTACAAGCCAAAAAGCAAAACGAAAAAGAAATCAAAAAATAGAAAACAACATAAACGAGTAGACTACATGGATCTTTAAGATTCTTCGTTCACTAGAGATTCTCAGAAAAACAGAACCAAAAAGCTGTGTGTGTGTGTGTGTGTGTGTGTGTGTGTGTGTGTGTGTGTGTGTGTGTGTTAGGAAAAGGAATCTATGGAGATAGCACACTCAGCAGGCTCAATACTTACTGTAGAAAACCAACAGAACAGATGCAGATAAATGGCCAGCAGGAAGAGACCCAGGCCACATTACAGTTACAGCCTGAGAGCAGCCTCCTGGACAGTTCTTTCTTCTTGTGGAGGTTGGTCCTTTTATTTCAATCAGGTCTTCAGTTGAATGAATGAGGCTTCATCTACTTCAAGATCAAACTGCTTTACCCAGAGTTCACCAACTGAAATGTTAATCTCATAGGAAAACGTCCTCAAAATTGACTCATAAAACTAACCATCATGAGTTTCTTCTACTATGTAAATTCTTTGAAGCTAAGTTCCCAAGTCCAAATGATTCTAGATGTGCTACTTCACTTTCAACTACTGTAACAAAATACAGGAAATAAAATCAATTTTAAAAGAAGAAAAGATGATTTTGACTCATAATTTCAGAGGTCTCAGTTCAAGGTCAGCTGGGTCTGTTGATTTGGTAAGACATCATTTCATAGTGTGGAGTGTGGGTCATACCTGCTCACTTCCTAGTTGCCAAGAAGAAACACAGAGAAAAACAGAGGAAGAGCTAGGCTTCCAAAATCACCTGGAAGAACATGTTATTATTTAATTTCCTGTCTTGTAATGGCTCACTCGCCTCCAAAGCACTCCACGGACAATACATCAACACTTGGGCCTTTTGAGACATTCCGAGTCTAAGTGGCGCTCTCTCTGTCGGGCCTCTGTCAGCCGTCTACTTCCCTTCAATGTCACTTAGAATCCTGAGGCAGAGCTCTGCTGTTTACTTAACTAAATATGGTAGTCTCCTGTCTCATCTCTCTGTGTTCTGTTTCTTTTGTATGATCATACTACACAATATTGTTTAGTTAACATACTTAAATGCAGTTAAGTAATACTGATTTATTAGTCAAAATTTAGAAATTAAAAATATATCAAAGATACATATTGGATTTAAAATCTTTTAATAACTTCCAATTAATCATCAAGTTAAAAACCCAGTCAATAAATGTAGCAATACTTCATCAGTCTGTTCCTGTCTTCTGTTTCACCTCTTTTGCCCTTCACTTTAACTCATTATCTTCCAAATACATTGTAGATTTTCTTCCTGCAGAACCTGGGCTCAGCAAGCCTATATGTCCATCAACGGATGAATAGATAAAAAAGATATGATATGACCATAACTGAGTACTACTGTGCCACAGAGAATATACTTAAATAGTTTGTGAGAAAATGGTTGCACTTTGAGACCATCGTGTTATTTGAAATAAATCAGAGATACAAACCCAAATATGGCATGGTTTCTCTTATGTGAGAAACCCAAAATAAAAATGTTAAACACAAGATAAAGACAAATTATAGGAAATACAGTAATAGGCATTTTGCAAGTTGAAAGGAGACTAAGATGGGAGAGAGAAGAACTAGAAAGTAATAAGATGTGTTATAGACATTACCAGCTTCCCACAAGGAACATAATCACTATGGACTCCAACTATGTACTAATGCGAAATAAAAACTGAACAAAAAAGAATATACTCTCCTACAATTAGTCTTCCTGAAAGCCCTTACCTCAACTTTGTACATGGAAATTCTGCCCTTTTTTTTTTCTTCTTTTTTTTTTTTTTTTTTTTTTTTTTTTTTTTTTTTTTTTTTTTTTTTTTTTTTTGAGACAGGGTCTCGCTTTGTAGTTCAGGCTGGCCCTGAGCTCAGCCTCCAGTTCACATCACAGCAATCCTCCTCTGCCTCCCAAGTGCTGGGATTACAGGCATGAGCCACCATGCCTGGCACTGTGGTATGTGGTACTGGTTGCTGCTGGGCGTGAGTCTCCACACCCAGTATGGTATATGACTACCAAGGATCCAACCCAGGTCCTTGCACTTGCAAGATAGGCACCGGAACCACTGAGCCAAATCCCCAGCCCTCTGCCCATATTTAGAAACCCTATTCAATCATCAACTCCTGGATCAAAATTTCCCCAAATGAACTTTATATCTTGTTTCAAGTTGGAACACTTCACCCACCATGAATGCCTACAGAATTAATATTTCTTTCTTCTCAATTTATTACTCTGTATCTTGCATTATGGATGTGTATAATATTAGGTCATTATCTCTGCTCATTATTAATTACTTAAGGGTACAGACACCAATTAGACGTTTTAATGAAAGTACATGTCTCTTAAAGGAGCCAAAAATCCTCAGTGGAGGAAAGATAGCCTCTTTAACAAATGGTGCTGGAAAAACTGGGCTTTAACTTGCCAAAGACTAAAACTGGATCTAACTCTTTCACCATGTACCAAGCTAAAATCAAAGTGGATAAGAGACCTAAATATTAAAACAGACACTCTAAACCTGTTGCAAATTAGGTTAGGTAAAACTCTCAAAGACGTTGGCTTAGGGAAAAACTTCATGAACAAAACTTCTATAACACAGGAATTGGCTGAAGAAATCAACAAATGGGACCTTATTCTTTTAAAAAGCTTCTGCACAGCAAAGGTAACCACCAACAGAGCAAAAAGACAACCAACAATGCGGGAAAAAAATCTTTACCAGCTGTTCCTCAGATAAAGGGCTACTATCTAGAATATATAAAGAGCTGAAAAAAATCAGCCCACCCAAATTTAATGACCCAATTCAAAAATGGGCATCTGAAATGAATAGAGATTTTTCAGAGGAAGAAGTAAGAGCAGCTAAGAAGCATATGAAGAAATGCTCAGCATCGTTAGTCATTCAAGAGATGCAGATGAAAACAACACTGAGATTTCATCTCACTCCACATAGAATGGCTGCCATTTCAGAATCAGCCAACGGCAAATGTTGGCGAGGCTGCGGAGAAGAAGAAACCCTTCTCCACTGTTGGTGGGACTTTAGACTCGTACAACCCCTGTGGAGATCAGTTTGGAGAATCCTCAAAAAGCTAGGATTGGAGGTCCCATTTGACCTGGCCATTGCCCTGCTAGGTATATACACACAAGAATTAAAAGACTCATATCATAGTGACATATATGCAACCATGTTTATAGCAGCCCAATTTGTGATTGCTACATCTTGGAAACAACCCAAATATCCATCAACTGGAGACTGGATAAAAAAGCTGTGGTTCTTCTACAGAATGGAGTACTACTCTGCCATGAAAAATGATAAGCTTGAATCATTTATACTTAAATGGACATACCTTGAGGATATCCTCATAAGTGAAATAAATAGGTCACAGATAGGTACATATCGCATTTTTTCTCTGGTATGAGAAAATAAAGATGTAAATGAGTCCTAGCATAGTATATTATATATTGTGCAATAGAAAATGCTCAAATTAAAATAGGGTGAAGGGGGAAAAATAATGAGATTATAACAAAAAAGTAAGGAAGCAAATTTTATGTATATGGGGGGGCGGTAGGGTGGGTAGGGCTATGAGGAAAAATTAGAATTAAGTGTGTCTTATACTGGTACAAATCCCCATAATGGAGTGCAATCATGATGCGTGTATGCAACATACCAATAAAGATTTAAAAAATTCTGAAAAGAAAGTACATGTCTCTTTAAGTGGGTATGCAACGAAATTTTTTAACAATTAGACAGTTCTGATATAATGCTATTCCAAAGAATATTTAGTGCAATAATGAATTCTAAATAATGTGACACACTACTGAATGCACGTTAAAGGGTAGGAAACCTGGACTTAGTCTAACTATTACTGGAATGAAGAAGATCTCATAGTAGGTGGTAGTGAAATTACAGAGGTGATAAAATATCCCTGACTCCATCTCCAGCCTTCAGCTTTGCCTGGGACCCTGTAAAGTCATCACTGTTAACACTTCACACTGCTCCTGAAGTGGGAGAGATTCAACTCATTGCTCTACTTGCCACACTGCTAAACTGAGACTACACAAAACCTTTACCAAATACTAAAAATCCAGAGAAAATAATTGCAGCACACACACACTCATGCACGCCAGTTTATCAGGTACTGACCCTTTGGCTAAATAACTCAAATGTCAACTTTGTCTGTCAACACGACTAGGCCACTGCACCCAGGCATTTGGTCAGACATTATTCTGTATTGGATGTCCATTTTAAGAGAATTTTGTACAGAGCTTGCATTTAAACTGCTGAAGTTTGGATAAAACAGATTGCCTCCCTAATGAAAGTGTACAATATCCAATCAATTGAAGACCTGAATAAAATAAAAGACTGATTCTATTTGAGGGAGAGGAAATTCTGCCAGCAGAAAACTTGTGGTCTTGACAATACCACAATGCCCATTTCCAGCCTGCTGTGTGCAGCGAGTGGTCAACCTCATCAACAGTACAAACCAATTCCTTACAATAAAAATTTATCTTTCTTTAAATAAAAAAAGAGAATAAATACAACTGCTTTTAAAAGTGTAATCTGGTGGCTGGGGATTTAATTCAAGTGGTACTGTTCCGGCCTTGGAAGCATAAAGGCCCAAGTTCAATCCCCAGTACTGCAAAAAAAAAAAAAAAAAAAAAAAAAAAAAAAAAAAAAAAAAAAAAAAAAAAAAAAAAAAAAAAAAAAAAAAAAAGTGTGATCTGAAAATCCCACTATTGGGTATATATTCAAGGAAAATGTGATAATTACATCAAAGAGAGATACCTGTCACAGTATGCAAGATATAGAATCAATAGAGGTGTTCATCAGTGGCCAAATGGATAGAGAAAATGGTGCAATATATATGTTATGGTCTGTGCTAGAGGAAGCCCCATGCCTCATGTGCACATAGGTGAAGCATTTGGCAGGTGATTGGCTTATGGAGAACTATTATTGGTGAACTCATCCCCATGGGAATCAGATTAGACTGCAGATGAGTAGATAGCTCAACGGGATGCTGGGAGGTAAAGCCTCATTGGAGGAGGTGGGTCCCTGGCCCAAAAGGCCTTTTTCATCTTTTACTTTCTCTCTGCTTCATCGCTACACCACAAGCTATTTCTCCTCTAACATTCCCCTTTGCCTTGTCATCTGCCTTGAAACCAGTCAACCATGGATTGAAACCTCTGCAAACTGTGACTCAAAATAAACCTTCCTTCTTGCAAGTGTTGGTATCGGATGTTCTAAGTGGCGAAAAGTAACTAAGACAAATCACAATGGACTACTACTCAGCCACAAACTCTAATGGAGTTTTGGCATTTACAAAATGCTATGGAGGGCATTATATGAAGTAAAACAAGACATAGGAAGGCAAATATCACACGTTCTCACTCTTTGTGGAAACTAACGTCGATCTTCTAAAAGAACAATATGGAATAAGGGTCCCCAGAGACTGGAAAGGTCAGGGAGACAACAGGGAAGTAAGTGAAGTAAGGGACACAAAAACAAAGAAAGAAAAATTGGCTCTGATTTTCCAAAGTACGGTAGGCTACCTATTAGTTACAATAATCTATGGCATATTTAAAAATAACTAGAAAAGCAGAATGCAAAAGTTTCTGGTACCTAGAACTATATATCTGAGGAGAAAGAGGTGTTTATTCCCTTCCAATTTGATCATTAAATTTTATATATATGTCATATTATGTACTATATTGTACTCTATGTCTAATAAATAAGTGAAAAAACTAAAAACATCTCACCTGTATATATCACATATAATAAAATATAGCTCTAAGTAATATATGGGTGTATTTATGGAATAATACAATTCCCTGATCATACTTCATGGTCTGCTAATGGAATTGGTCATCCTGAACATTGTTCAAGTGATGGGTAATCAGGAAGACAGAATAATATCCCACACTGAGCATCAGTCACACAAGAATCTTTAGCACAGAAATAAGAATCCAAAAGAAGAGCCTGTCTGTCAGAGTGTACATATACGGGGGATTAGTGAAAGACTCAGTTGAGCAGACACTGCCATGCCCAAGTCCCAGTACCCGAGGTCTCCAGCTCCCATGGCTGATGGCCCAGGAGGTTGATCCACTTCCTCTAATGCCATCTAACACCAGAGTAGACCCACAAATCTGCAAAAACAAGAAGTGAATAACAGCCTCTCTAATGCTTACACTGGCTTATTCATTTATTTAAATATATTCAGCTAACTTGAACAATATTCTGGATTCAAAAACTTGAGATCATCTCTTGATTTTCACCACAAATTAGACAACCAGAGCTAGAGTGAGGAAGAGATCTTTGATAAAACTGGCAGAGTAACCCAATCCAAATATAACACGAGGAGAAGAAAACGAACCTGGGCGGACAATGACACCACATCTGCAGGTGTTTTAGAGTTTAACCACATCCAGGGTGTGGAATGGAAAACATATTGGGAAAACATTGCTGCTGTTAAAAGCTGAAGGTACTTGGAATGTGCAGTGAGCCCCTGGGCCAGGACTGCCCTGGCACTCGCTATGTGGCTGTGCCTCCCACTTGCCAGGACATCTGCTCCCTGCCGCCATTCCAGGGTGACCCTGTCGACTACTAGTCTCTATTTCTTGATGCTCCTGCCTCAAGAAGTCAGAGTTGGTCAGAGTTTCAAATACATCAAATCCAGGTATAGACAGCAGAAGGTGTAGGTTCCATAATCCCAAACTATATGTTAACGAAGAAAAAAAATTGTTTCAGTAAAACCAGACAGTTTAAGTTTAAAATAAATCAAAATTTATAAAATGGAGAGTAATATCAGAAAAGTCTTCTTTAGCTTCCAAAAGATCTCTTCTCAATTGCACTCAAAAAACTATGGAAAACTATTATCCATCTGCTCTCCAAACCATAGGTAGCAGGAGAAATTAATTAAGTGTAAGGTACACCTCTATAGGGCAAGTATAGTAATGTTTTACTGTATACCTCAAAACAGAAAATCTTCCTAACACAATGAAGTAACAACATTTCAATGATAGAAACCCTAATCACCCTAACCTGATTATTATACATATTGTCTACACATATCACACTGCACTTATAAATACATACAATTATGAGTCAATTAAAAATAAGAATTTTAAAGATCTAAAATACTCTTTTACGAAAGCTATGGACAACTCTCATTTCACACACACGGTCTATTGACTGCTTTCATTCTCCAACCATCTCATGTTTTGCAGCTCACATAATAGATGCTTGTATGCGGTTGTCCTCTGTTTACCTCTGTCAATTCCTTTTTTATTTCGGTTGAAAGTTCTTCTATTGATCTGACAAGATATTTATTATCTTTAAAATAATTTCTTCTTCTCAGCAGTAGAAGAATAGCCTGCCATGGGCTTCTCACCTTAGTCGTCTGATTCTTTTTCTTTTTTCTTTTTTTTTTTTTTTTAGGTTTTTTGAGACAGGGTCTCGCTTTGTGGTTCAGGCTGGCCCTGAGCTCAGCCTCCAACTCACATCACAATCCTCCTGCCTCTGCCTCCCGAGTGCTGGGATTACAGGCGTGAGCCACCATGCCCAGCACTGTGGTATGTGGTACTGGTTACTGCTGGGTGTGGGTCTCCACACCCAGTATTGTTATGTGGTTACCGGGGAATCGAATCCGGCTCCCTGCGCTTGTGAGACAGGCGCCGGAACCACTGAGCTAACTCCCCGGCCCTGATTCTTTTTCTTAAACATGCCAGACTCCTGCTTTAGGACACGGTTCTCTCCAGCCAGGATAGTTTTCCCATAGAAAGCCTTATAGTTAAGGTTTCCACCAATTCACAACTTTGTTCAGACCTCGCCTGTCCTGAGCCCCTACTTCCAATGTAAATGCTCTCCAAACACCCACCACAGACCAAGCTCTCTCCATCCCCCTATCCTGCACTACTTTCTATTTTGTTCTGCAGCTCTGATTACCTTCTTCTACATTACGTGATTGACTGGTTGGTTAGTGGACTGTAATTATTATTTGCTCTGTCTCTTCCTTCAAAATGAAATCTCTATGAAAGTTTAAGTCTCTCGTCACCATTGTAACAAATAGCCACTAATGTAGTAGTGTAGAAGTGTCATTAAGCCAGCGAAAAGGCACTCTCTGTTCCTGTTATGCTATGCAATAGCAAGATGACATTTGCCTTTATTCTGCACCAGCTAAGCCTCTGCTGTAACCCCACTAACAAACTGATGAACCAAACCACTGATACGCAGTATAATATAGACCACGTTTGCTGATATTTCTGTGTGAGTCAGTGGAAAAAGATACTTATAAGGCCACTATAAACCTACTTTAAGCACTCAACTCTGCTTTGTTTTCCAGGCAGTTTTAAGACTGTGGAGGGTTCAAATGATAACATGAACCAGTTTTTATTTATTCATCTGATTGCTGCAAAACATACCTCATGGGACATGTACACATCAAAGTCAGGTACTATTATACTCTGAAATGTACAAGTTTGTAAGTCTTGACATTTCAATTTGGCTTTCAAAAGGTGTGCAACTGAGTGTTTTATTTCCATTCCTATGTTCTTGGAAAAGAATTTCCTTTAATACTAGGCTGTTCCAGGCCTCATTATACTGTAATATGTCCTTTCTCCTGCATCAGTCAGAATCATAAATTCCCTTATTAAATAAATCTATGAATTTTTACATTCTTCCTTGCACTCCTCTTTTTTCCAGACCTTTTCATTTTATCACCATTTTCCATGAGTCTACTTCAGCCAAGTTCTGAAATCCATAAGGGTGGTTGCTTCCCAAGCTCCCTGAGAGTGACTTCCTACTAGAATAACAGATTATAAAACACTCTAGAAATTTATACATACGTGTACATCTTATACACAGGATATATAGTTTGTCTTTATCTTCATGTGAGTGTATATTTACACGTAGTCACTAACTTCACTGATTTTAACTGACAATCATTAACTTCATTAATACACAAAACATATATACTATATAAGAACTAGAAGTATGTGTATATATAATATTCCACCACAGATAACAATAGACTAAAATTTTTCCTAATAATACTATATTTCATTGGCAATTGTATTCCTTTACATTGGGTTTTTTCTTTTGTTTCGTTTTTTTGTTCCAAGGATCAAACTCAGGACCTCCTTCTTGTGAGGCAGCCACTGGAGCCGCTGAGCTAAATCCCAGGCCCTGGCCCTTGACTGTGATTTAGATTTTAGAGCCTGAGCAGTTGCTCGTTCTGTCTCATTTTCGGAGCCCGCTTGTACTTTCCAGATAAGTGTCCCGGTCCCTCGTTCCTCTGCACAGAAGGTGGACTGACGCGCAGGCCGTCCGCGGCCGCTCTAGACCAGGGCCCTCGGCCAGGTTGCGTCTAGATCAAGCAGCAACCGATTGGCTCCTGTTCCGGACAGGTCTCTCACGCCCAAGGCCAGGGGAGGGCTCCACTGCCGGGGCCCTTTCCTGGGCGGATCATGAGCACCAGGCAACTGTTCATGCCTGAGAAGGAAGAACAGCCCTGCAGCCCTGCGGAGGGAGCCCTGGGTCTCTGCATGCTCAGCTCCGAGTTCACAGTGTGTGGGGGATGTGCGAGGATCCTGGAGAAAGAGTCATGACCCTTACAATAGCTATCAGATCAAGTAAAGAAATACTACATTTAGTGAGGTAACAGAGGATTTGAATAACTTTAAATTTGATTTATTAATGCATAAAATTTTGCGATTATTTTCAAATACTATACATTGCCTTCAAATAAGTTATATAGTAAACCACAAAAGAAATAATATATATAACAATCATAATAAATTCATAAAAATAATCATAATAAATTCAAAAACCAGAAATAACAAAGGTAATGTTCAAAACTAGACCATATTAAGAGACCTTCTATACACCCACCATCCAGTTTTTCAATTGCAGTTTTGAAAGTCTTTTCTAAATAATTCAGGTTAAGTGGAAATCAGCTCCATATAAGACTTCACCAACGGACATGCAATAAAATTCATATAACCCCAAATATCCTTATCATAAAATAGGAAATATTAGAACTAAGTTAACTCATTCTTATAAAGGAGCTAATAAAAAATATTAAATAAATCCAAATAGAGTTTAAGTACATAAAAATGAAACATTCCTAGAAATTCCAAAATGATTTTGAAACCTCCTATCAGTGACATACACAAATACTCAAGAACTCTGAGTAAGAACAAAAATAGGGGAAAAAATCATATTCCAATTAGGAATAAGAGGCTCACTCATGTGCAAAGGGAGAGACCAGATTTAGACAGGAGCGTGTGTCCCCACAGTGGCGGGGACACAGGTCCGAATGCGCAGGTGTAAACAGGTGGGTCCGTGAAATGGGACCTTGCCAAGTTCTCTGTAAGATGCTTTCAATGTCTTGGTAGTATAGAAAGCAAGGTCATTAGCTGAAAAGCAAAAATGAAAGGAGAAATGTCAAAAAATCTGAGGAGAGAGAAGTAATTAAATAATTGTCCAGGCAGGTAGTAGAGAGAGTGGACCACAGAACCCAGAAGTTACAACAAAGTTAGCCTGGAGAGGTGGAGAGGGAGAAATACTAATCCAGCATGATGACAGGAGAGAGCCACAGTGAACTATTCCCACATCTTTAGACTCGGGCTCTTGTCTGGAATTTCTTCGCTATTGTCTCCAATCCATGCCTCAGATCGTATTTCTTTTGCCTAAGGTATTCCTTTTTTCTCTCTCCTTCTTTCTTTTCCTAACAGAATTCTTCTACATTCTCTGTGGCTTCCCTAGATCCACAGAGAATCATCACATTTTTCCATTCTTTGTGCCACCATTGTTCCCAGCCATACTTCTGTTATTGTACTTAGCACAATTGTAGTATAAAGTTTTTACCCTTGGTCTTCTTAAATGAACTGTGAGTAGCTAGCACACTGTCTGGGCATTTGATTAACTGTTTCTTTAAGGAAATGAATGACTAGTGAATGTCCTCCTTCAATAAGAGTATCAGAGCTCTCCCCATGAGCAGCATTCAAGCATGTGCAAAATTTTAGCCCCAGATTTTTTATGCAGTCTGTGTAATTACACAAAAAATGGTGATATAAAAACCTGCAGGGTTCACATTCTTCCCCTTTACACATCTCCTACAGATCTGCTGCAATATTTAATGAAACCAACATTAAAGTCTATTCTTTCCAACAAAGAAATATAAATAACAGTCTAATTTGATTAACAAGAATATTAAAAGTTAAATGTGAGAAGTGGCACAGTGAGTGATTTATCCCCAGCACCTTTTATCTGAGCACTGCTGTCTCTCAGGCCCACAAGAATCCTGCTCATGTGACTGAAAAATGGCTGCCAGCATCATGAATGTACAGTGCGGGGGCAGGAGATGGTGCGGAAAATACCCTGGCCTTAGACTCACAACAGCTAAGATGCCTTCTAGTTCTGGGAGGCCACAAGCATATCCTGCTCTCACCAGATTTCTTTAACATCAACATAAGCCTAAAAAGTATGGTCCCAACCTCAGCCTATTTCCTTAGCATCCTAACATGAGCTAAAAACACACTCCTGCCCTGAACATTGGCATGAGCCTGAGCAGTATGGGCTTTAACTGCTTCAGAGCTGCAGAGGGTAACACCACTATCACTTTAAAATCATTAACGAAGTTCACAAACTCCCTTTCACAATGCATGAGTGGAGACTCACTGGTCATTGGTTAAAAAAAAAAAAAAGTTAGTAACTAGCCCTGAACACACCCAGATTCTGGGAAAACAAAAGCGAAGTCAGCCCGGAACTCACTGCTGTTGCCAACTCTGAGCTCTTCCCACTCTGCTTTGTTGTTGTTGTTGTTGTTGTTGTTGTTGTTGTTGTTGTTCTGTTTTGTTGTGTGCATTTTATTTATGCCATTTTATACAATCATCAAAGGAGAGTTCTAATCAATGTTTGGCAAATTAATCAGGACAATTAATTTTAAGACAATAGAGTAACTAATATGAAGAAGTATTTATTATTCAACAGAGTTTGGAGAGACTGTTCTAATGGATTTGGCCATGTGTGAAGTGCACGGGCCTTTTTTTCAACTGCTATTAGTGCACATTTGCAGTACGTAATGATCACACTCACTGTGTGCAGTTGGTACATACACACAACACATTTTGGTTCCCTTATTTTCCCTCTCCTCTATCTTTTGTTAATTTTTATTTTTATTTTGTAGATTCATTTGTTTATAAGATCTTATAAAGTTAATTATTATATATAGAGATAGAAAACCAGACTAATAGGCCTAAGAACATATAAAACATGTAAGACAATTGTACTAAGTTAAGGTAAACTTTCATTAGACAACAGATAAAACCATAACCATAAAAACACAAACACAAACATAACCATATTGCCCCAAATCATAAAAATGTTGTAAACCATGGTACTACTATATGTGTGTGTGTGTGTGTGTGTGTGTGTGTGTGTGTGTGTGTGTGTGTGTGTGTTTTCATATAAGAGGATTAAGGCAATATTTAAGCTTGTGCATCTGAGTCATTTCACTTAACACTGTGGTCTCAAGGTGCATCCATTTCCTATAAATGACTTCAGTTTATCCTTTCAAGGCAGAGCTCTACTCCATTTTGTGTAAGTACCACATTTTTAACCATTCATTTGTTGATGAACACATAGGCTGTTTCCAAGACTTAGATATTATGAATTACATTTCTATAAACATAGGTACGAATTCATCACTGTGGTAGGATGTCTTTAACTGTTTGGGGTTGGTACCTAAAAGGGGAAATAAAAGGAAGAGAGGAGAAAAGGGAAAGACATGGGGGAGCAAGAGAAAGATCAACAGATGGACGCGATGAACTCTTCAGTTCTCTTCACACTTGAAGAGAAAACACGAGCTGGGAGTGGAGAGAAGCCAGTTTCTGAACACAGGAACTCAACTGCAATAATAGTGTTGCTGCAGATTTTGTAAAGAAGAGAAAATAACATGCCTGTTAAATTATTGGTTTTTCAAATTAGAGCAAATCCCTGGAAATAAGAAAATTTGATCTCCCTTGAATTTGTTAAAAGTGGAATGTTTTCTTTAGAAAAAGAAAATAAATGATCAATCATCACAAAAAAAATAAACTTCTATGGAATAGCTATCTTAGGAACATTTGGGGTTTGGTGATTATTTCAAAATATTTTTCAAATATCTGTGGCTTTAACAAGCACAAAACATGTTTCATGTTTTTTAAAATCCCAAATAAGCTTCTCCAAGTACCTTTTTATATTTGACTTTTTAAAGTCATATGCATTCTACATGAAATGTAACTCAGATGTTTTTAATTTTTATACACAATTAATTATAATTTTGTAAGAACTACTTGATTTCTACAGAGGCATTTTAATAATTCTTTAAAGTCTTCCTAGAAACAAGAAATTCCTTTTTTCCCTTAAATTAATTTAAACCTGCTCTTGTTTCTACCCTGATGCTTCAAAAATAAAATGTGAAAGCAATCACCATGTTTTGTTTTTTTCACTTAGAAATACAAGGAATTATCATGGTTTTTGCTAGTAATACAAAGAAAGAAAACTAGGAATTTCTCCTTCTCACTCATTTTCTTTATTTTGGTTGTCCTCATATTCCCTTTTCTATACATATTACTGGTGAAAAACATTATGTGTATTTAATATAATCAGTTAGTGAAGAGAATTTAAACACCCAGAAAAAGTATCATCTTTGGCATCTGTTAAGAGGCAAACGTATATAATAAAGAAGTAGCCAAATTGTGCCATATTGTTGTTGACAGTGCTTTAACCAGAAAATCATTCACTAAGCAAACAGGACACTGTTTACTATTAGTTTGATACAAGATTTACTCAAGAGAATTCATTAAAATATTTTTACACTCCTCCATTCCATTTTCTCCTCTCTCTCTCTCTCTCTTTCTCTCTCTGTCTCTCTCATCCCCCACAACTACCCTACAACCCTACATTTGAAAAATTACCTTTAAACATTTATTATAGCAAAATCTTTTTCATCTTTCCTCCTGAAAAACTGGGAGAATCAGTCTTTGATTATTTAAAGATTCATTGCTTCTTTGTAATATAAATACTAACAGAAATCAAATCAGGCCCTGCACCATTGCAGTCCTGCCGGGGTCGAAGCCCGCTGGCCTCCAGGACCATGCCAAAAGAGCGCCCAGGGACTGAGTATAACAGCGGGCAGAGCTGGGGAAACAGAAGCCAATGTCATTGCAGCAAAGCAGAGCCAGAGCCTGCCTTTCTCCACATCAACTGCACAAGCACATCTAAGGACTCTGTATTGATGAGTAGGTGGGTCTCTTGGAACATCAGCCAGTACCATTGCAGCTGCACAGGAGCCGCAGCCTACTGGCCTACAGGCTGACTGCACAAGCGGGCCAAGGGACTCGGTATTGGTGAGCAGGTGGGCCTCGGAACCTCAGGCAGCTCCATTGCAACACTGTGGGAGCCAGAGCCTTCCTGCCCCTAAGCAGAGGAGAGAAGGTGTTCTGACTATATTGTTTGAGTGCCCCATATAGTGTGCCAGAACTAGGGGTTTTATTTAGGTCCCAATACAGACTGAAGAACAACCCAGGAAACATTGACATTTTAATGGTCCTAAATATTAGGAGGAAAGAGACTTGCAACAAACATCGCCAGAAAACAGGGCAGATACAAAGCCAAAACAACAGCAATGACAAAAACTCAGAGATGAGGAAATATTCAAAGGCTCAGACATAAAGATCCTCACCTCAAGGTAACACAGGGGAAAAGGAAATAGAGAAGTTTGAAGCCTAGTCTCCAGGGTCCTCAGAAATGGAACCAAAACAGATCTAGTAAAATGGGAATCAGAACTGATCTCTGAGATGAAAGTAGAGATATTGGACATAGTCAACACTATGTTTAATAAAGCTAAAGAGGAAATCATCGAGTTGATAGAATCCAAGATAGAAAAAGCAATGGAACCTTTTAAACACCTACAAGCAGAGGTCCAGGAAATTAAGAAAGAAAGTGAAAGTTTACACAATAGAATGAATACAGCAGAAGACCGAATTTCAGACCTAGAAGACAGGATTTTACAAACAGGAAAGCCATAATCTATAGAAAAAAGCAAGGGATACTGAAAAATCAACAGCTCCTAGATGATTCAAAGAAGAATAACATATGATTGATTGGAGTCATGGAGGAAGCAGGAGACAATACAAAAGACATTAAAAAAACTATTCACATGGCAGAAAACTTCACAGAAAAAGGAAAAGAAGTGGACATATAAATATATGAAGCATACAGAACTCCACATGCCCGTGACATGAAAAAATCTACACCTAGGCATATAATTATAAAAGTCCCAGATATCCAAAAAATGAATGAAATACTGAAAGCAGCCAGAGGGAAAAAAAAAATGCATTTACATTCCAAGGGAAGCCCGACAGGATCACAGCAGTCTTCTCAACTCAAACACTCAATGCAAGAAGAGCTTGGAGTGAAGTCTTTCAAGCCCTAAAGGAAAACAACTTCCAACCCATACTGATGTATCCTGCAAAACTATCCTTCAAAATTGATGGGGAAATAAGATACTTCCATGACAAAGAACACCTGAAAAACTTCACAAATATGAAACCTGTGCTCCAAAACATTCTAAAGAATATCTAGCAGAAAAATAAGGAAAGTTACAAGTCCATGAGACCTAACTGAGTCAACCCATGGGACCAAACAAGAAACTGGTGGGAAAAGGGCGAAAGTAGAATAATAGAGCCAAGAACAGGAAAACATGGCAGCACTAAATTTGCCTATATCAGTCATAACCATTAATGTCAATGAAATCAGCATGTCAATTAAGAGATACAGACTGGCAGAATGGATCAAAAAGCAAGATCCTACAATCTGTTGCATACAAAAAACACACGTAATTCAGAAAGAAACCAATGGACTGAAAGTAAGAGAATGAAAAACAATACTCCATGTGACAGGAAACAATAAAAAAGCAGGAATGGTGATCTTGCAGACAGAATAGACTTCAAGCCAAAACTGATAGAGAGAGATAAAGATGGACACTATCTCTTAGTACAGGGAAAAATCCAAGAGAAAGAAATAACAATCTTAAATATCTATGCACTGAATTCTAATGCACCCAACTATATAAAACAAACATTAATGGACTTGAAAAACCAGGTAAACTCCAATACAATAATAGTAGGGGACCTCAATACCCCACTGTCAAAAAGAGACAGACTGGACAAAAAGTCAATAAGGAAATACTTGAGCTAAATCAGACTCTTCAGTAAATGGACTTAATAGATGCCTACAGAGTATTTCACCCCACAAAGTCAGAGTTTACATTCTTCTTAGCTACTCATGGATCATTCTCCAAAATAGACTATGTGCTGGATCATAGAACAGGTATAAGTAAGTGCAAAGGGATTGAAGTTATCCCTTGTATTCTGTTGGACCACAGTGCCCTAAAATTGGAACTGAATAGCAAAGGAAAGCCCAGGATCCTCACAAACACATGCAAACTGAACAACACTCTGTTGACCAACCAATGGGTCACAGAAGAAATTAGAAAAGAAATTGAACAGTTCTTACAACTAAACAATAACTCTAATACAACATATAGAAATCTATGGGACACAATGAAAGCAGTCCTATGAGAAAAATTCATAGCAGTGAAGGCCTACATCCAGAAAACAGAGCAAGCTCAAATAAACAATTTAATGATGAGCCTCAAGAGACTAGAAAGAGAGGAGCAAGACAAACCCAAATCTCACACTAGACAAGAAATTATAAGGACCAGCGCAGAAATTAATGCAATAAAACTAAGAGAGCAGTACAAAAACATCAGTGAATCTAAGAGTTGGTTCTTTGAAAGGATGAACAAAAGTGATAAACCCTTAGTGAATTTTATTAAACAAAGGAAAGAAAAGGCCATATCTATGCTATTAGGAATGAAAATGGATAAATTACTACTGACCCAGAGGAAGTCCAGAGGATAATAAACACCTATTTTGAAAATTTATACTTTAATAAAATGGAAAACGTAGAAGAAATGGATAGGTTTCTAGACACATATGAACTCCCAAAGCTGAATAAAGAAGATATAGAAATGTTACATACCCCAATATCAATCTATGAAATTGAAAATGTAATTAAAAACTTGCCAACAAAGAAAAGCCCTGGACCTGATGGTTTTACTACTGAATTCTATAAAACTTTTAAAGAAGAGTTAGCGCCTCTACTTCTTAAACTTTTTAATGAAATTGAAAGGGAAGCAGTACTCCCAAACTCATTCCTGGAAGCAACCATTACCCTGATTCCAAAAGCAGAGAAAGATCCAACCAAAAAAGAGAACTACAGGCCAATATCCCTAATGAACATTGATGCAAAAATCCTCAGTAAGATACTGGCAAACGGAATACAGAGAATTATCAAAAAGATTATACATCCTGACTAAGTTGGATTCATCCCAGGTATACAAGGATGGTTCAACATACATAAATCTATAAATGTTATATGCTATATTAACAGGCTTAAGGACAAAAATCATATGGTCTTCTCAATTGATGTAGAAAAAGCATTTGACAAAGTACAACACCCATTTATGTTCAAAACTCTATAGAAGATCGGAATAGATGGTCTGTATCTCAAACTAATAAAAGCTATCTACGAGAAACCTTCAGCCAGTATCATACTGAATGGTCAAAAATTGAAAACTTTCATACTAAGATCAGGAAAAAGACAAGGATGCCCTCTCACACCACTTCTGTTTAATATAGTTCTTGAAATATTAGCCATAGCAATTAGGGAAGAGAAATAAATAAAAGGAATAATGATAAGAAAAGAGGAAGTTAAACTGTCATTATTTGCTGATGACATGATACTCTATCTAGAGGATCCTAAAAACTCAATTTAAAAAGTTTTAATGGACCTAATTGCCAAATTTAGTCGCGTAGCTGGATACAAGGTCAATGTTCAAAAATCAATAGCCTTTGTATATACAAATAGTAGACCCACTGAGATAGAAATTGGGGAGTCAGTTCCTTTCACAATTGCACTCAAAAAAGTAAAATATCTAGGAATCAGTCTAACAAAGGAGGTGAAAGACCTCTACTCTGAAAACTATAGCACTCTGAAAAAGGAGATAGAAGATGATATCAAAAAATGGGAAGACATACCTTGCTCCTGGGTAGGAAGAACCAATATTGTCAAAATGGCTATACTCCCAAAACTACTCTACACATTCAATGCAATCCCGATTGAAATCCCAACAACATATTTCATAGATGTAGAGAAAAAAATCCAAACTTTCATCTGGAACCACAAAAGACCTAGAATAGCCAAAGCAATTCTAAGCAACAGGGACATGGTGGGGGGTATTACAACTCCAGACCTGAAACTAAACTATAAAGCCACTATGATAAAAACTGCATAGTACTGGCAAAGTAACAGACTTGAGGATCAATGGAGTAGATTAGAAGATCCAGAAACTGCTCCAGATACACTCCAGAGTAGACTAGAAGATCCAGATGCTCATCTTTGACAAAGGAGCCAAAAATCCTCAATGGAGGAAAGAGCTTCTTTAACAAATGGTGCTGGAAAAAACTAGGCTTTAACTTGCCAAAGACTAAAGGTAGACCTAGCTCTTTCACCTTGTACCAACCTAAAACCAAGGTGGATAAGAGACTTAAATATTAAAACAGACACTCTGAACCTGCTACAAAATAGGTTAGGTAAAACTCTTGAAGATATTGGTTTATGGAAAGACTTCTTGAACAAAACCTCTGTAGCACAGGAATTAGCAGAAGAAATCAGCAAATGGGACCTCATTCTTTTAAAAAGCTTCTTCACAGCAAAGAAAACCACCAACAGAGCAAAAAGACAACCAACAATGTGGGAAAAAAATCTTTACCAGCTGTTCCTCAGATAAAGGGTTACTATCTAGAATATATAAAGAGCTCAAAAATTCAGCCCACCCAAACTTAATGACCCAATTCAAAAATGGGCATCTGAAATGAACAGATATTTTTCAGAGGAAGAAGGAAGAGCAGCTAAGACGCATATGAAGAAATGCTCAACATCATTAGTCATTCGAGAGATGCAGATGAAAATAACACTGAGATTTCATCTCACTCCACAAAGAATGGCTGCCATTTCAGAATTAGCCAGCAACAAATGTTGGCGAGGCTGTGGAGAAGAAGGAACCCTTCTCCACTGTTGGTGGGACTTTAGACTTGTACAACCCCTGTGGAGATCAGTTTGGAGATTCCTCAAAAAGCTAGGATTGGAGGTCCCATTTGACCCAGCCATCACTCTGCTAGGTATATACACAAAAGAATTAAAAGACTCATATCATAGTGACATATGTGCACCCATGTTTATAGCAGCTCAGTTTGTGATTGCTACATCTTGGAAACAAGCCAAATGTCCATCAACTGGGGACTGGGTAAGAAAGCTGTGGTTCTTCTACAGAATGCAGTATTACTTTGCCATAAAAAATGATAAGCTTGAATCATTTATACTTAAATGGGAATACCCTGAGGATATCGTCATAAGTGAAATAAATAGGTCACCGATGTGTAAATATCGCATCTTTTCTCTGGTATGAGAAAATAAAGATGTAAATGAGTTCTAGAATTGTATATTATATATTGTGAAATAGAAAATTCTCAAAGCAAAATGGGGTAAAGGGGAAAAAACAATGATATTATAACAAAAAAGAAAGTAAACAAAGTTTATGTATATAGGGAGTGGAGGTGGTAGGGTGGGTAGGGCTATGGGAAAATATGAGAATTAAGTTGTGTCATATACTGGTACAAATCCCCATTATGGAGTGCAATCATGATGTGTATATGTAATGTACCAATAAAGATTTCAATTTAAAAAAAAAGAAATCAAATCAAAAATTTTACTTCATTTGAAGACTTAGCATTATTTTTCTTCTAATTTTAATGTTTTATCCCTTTAATATTCTGTTGTTCAGATGAAAAGTTTTTCCATTCCAACCTTAGTACAGTTCAACTCTCTAACCTTGTATTCTTCTACCTTAGTGTTTTTCACTCTTAAATGCTTCAGAATTTCACCTCGTATCTGTCCATATGCCTGCATCAAAAAGTATTACCAGTAGACAAGAGGGCTAAAAAACGTAGTCTTGATATCACTATGAATATTAATTCCATTTATTATTCTGCCTGTGTATCAGATCAAGAACATTTAAAGGATTCCACCTGAAGCCTTAGAGAAATTAAATTATCATCACCAGGTCATAAAATTCCCCCCAAAAATGTCACATTTATTTCCAAAGTTGAAAATACCAAGTTTCCTCAAAGTTAATCTTACATATATACTTAGAAATGCCTTGTCAGTAGGAAACAACTCCTTGCAGCATGCAGCTTGCAAAGAGGAAATTAAGCAATTAGCAAAGCATTGTACTGCAAGAATAAAATGAGTATAAAAATGCACCCCTCCAAGTAACTGTAAATTATTCTCAGAATGCAGTTTAACATTAATGCACTTTTGCTTGGAATTTCTGGCTCCAAATCTCTCGTAGTCTATGTGCAGCAGAACACTGTTTTCACAGTCACCCAGCGGCAGCAGGAGTAAGGGAAGGGCCAGGGGATCAGAGTTCTCAGGCTATTTGGAAGCTGGGGGACACAGGCTGGGTCGCTTTAACCTCACTCAAAATCAAAGGGTCATTGTGAGAATTTAATGTGCCACCTATTTTATTTCATTTAATCCTCACAACACGCCTGAGAAAATTCCATAGGCGTACTCTGTGATAACTTAAGAGGTATTGTGGAGTCAAAGAAATAATTTAAGTAAGATATCTACTTAGTATTTGGCACATAATTAACACCCATAACTTGGTTTTCATTCCTGCTGTGCAGAGTGTACTAAGTGCCTGGTATGTAAAATGTGTATGTGACTGTTTAGTTACTACACATAGTACTTCCAGTCTTGATAGACTTTACTCATAAACTACATCAGCTCTGTGCCCCTTAGAGATGGTGGTGAAGAGTGGAAACCTTGTTCTCTACTGCATGAAACTAACTTATTCCATCCTGTTATAACGCAAAACCAGCAAGGCTTATTTGTAAAGATTAAGGACAAATGAACTGAGTCACCTTACATTCTAGTAGATTGGTATCTTTGAGTATCTTTGGGAAGGAAAAAAAAAGGGGGGGGAGTCCTTATCTTAAAAAGTGCCACATCTCATTAAGAAAGGTGAGTGGGCTTGTCTCTTGCTAAATCCTTTTTTTCTCCCCTTTCAAAAATGCTTTAATATCCATTTTGTTTAAAGTCTTAAGAAAGATACATGGCTGTCTGCATGCCCCTTTTAATGCAAAGCTGAACTGCATACAGTTGTGTAGTTGGTTAGAAACCAAACAAAACACTCAGAAAGGAAGTAAGAGTTCTTCCCTGACCAACACACTGGAGCTTTTCCAGTAAGGAGTTGGTAGAACCGAAAATGCCTTGTTATTTAAGTGGTTTTGCTCCTATTGTTTTGCTTTCTGTGCGGCACTAAATTCTTGGTCACCAAGTCACAACACAGACAAACTTGTCCACCGGAGAACACGCAGACTCAGAAAACTGAGACAAGTCTTCACTCTGTCCCACTGACAGCGAGGAAGTCTACATCCAGGGAGCTGAACTTCCGGTTCTAGGGTATCCCCTACCTTTTCCTTCATCCCTCCAGAGTCAGAACACACATTAGGTTAGGTTTTTGGAGTTGAACTATCATATTTGCATGCTCAGTTTAAACATTAGTTTAAAATGATATTCATTAATGAGATTATAACAAAAAAGAAAGGAAACATTTTATGTATATTAGGGCGGTGGTAGGGTGGGTAGGGCTATGGGAAAAAATGAGAATTAAGTTGTGTCTTATATTGGTACAAATCCCCATTGTGAAGTGCAATCATGATGCGTATATGTAATGTACCAATAAAGATTTCAAATAAAAAATAATAAAATAAAAATAAAAAATAGAATGATATTCATTTTTGAAAATGATTTTATTTCTCTTGATTCATATCATGCATCATCTAACTTTATACTTAACACTTTCAGATTTCACATGCCAATAGCATTCTAAAATTGCGTTTTTGTTGAGAGAGAGCAAGCTTCTGCCACATATTTTCAAGTTTCAGCCTTCAGTGAGGTGTATAGCTACTGAATTGCTTTATCAAAACTTAAGAAATATTAAGTGTCTATAAGTGCACTGCACTGTGCTTGGTACTAAAATATGATCATGTATCTGGTGTTTAAACCAAAGGAGCTGCAGTAATGCCTGTGTATTGTAATATAATAAATAAATATTATATTAGTAAAATAGATCATAATTCATTCAAAATATGATGCCATACTTCCTTCTTCCTTATATTGTTTATGTTCCTTTGTCTACAATCTTTTTTTATTCATTCAATTTTAGTTTATCTCTTTGAGATTCTACCCCTTTTTCTATGATAAAAATAAATTTACTAAAGTGAACAACAAAATGCGAACATGATCTTATTTTTTAGAAAAAATAAGTGGTGTGTTTTATCTTCCACACCTCTAGAGAATATTATAATTACTTCAATAAATACTTGCTTTCAATATCCAATTATACTGTTTTCTTTAGGTAGTTCAGTAACTTCTCATTACACTGAATACCAAATGTCCAACAGTTTATTACTAACATGAATCTTAATAAAATCTAAATCATTTTTAGAGCAGAGTCCAGTTCTCTGGCAAAAATAATCATATTAGAATCATATAACTTACTAAAAGCTTAAAATAGTTTTCCAAATAAATGGTCATAGCTTGTCTTACTAAATGATGATTTTAACATTACGGTTTAATAAAGTCAACTGATTGCTTGACTCTCTACATCACTCCACACCCAAGTGTAGGGTGTCCAAGTCACCTGGGTAGGGAGGGTCTCTGTGCATATTTGGTACCGCCCTATAAGAAGCAATGCTTCCCAGCAACAGAAAGACGGCACCCACGTATCCAGGCCTAAATGATGAAAGCAGAGCATCCTCAATGGAGCAGAGAAATTGAGAGAATAAATAAATGTACTGACAATATGGAAAACATGTCCCCACTTCTCTGTAGCCTACTCACCTATGCTTCCACCAATAATATTTGTTGAATATATAGATTTATAATCTCTCCTCGTTCTTTGGCAATAAAAGTGCATGTAACCATTTCCACACCAGAGCACATAATTCATTGGAACTTGAATCCATGTTCTTGAGCTTTGGTCACTGATAATTAATAAACTACTTCTCTGTATTCTCACAGCTGCTCAGCAATACGAATAAAAGTAAGAAATTACAAATTTGGAAAGAAAAAACTAGAATGATCCCTCTGGTATTGAACTGGAATTGGAGGCACTTCTCTGAACTCAAAGTTTCAATGTAAATACAAATGTAAATATGTGTTTGAATAGATAGACATACAGATACGGCTGCTCCAAGTGCCTTGAGCCTGTAACTTTACAGTAGAAATAAACTCACCTAAAACCAAGATTTGGCTTTTTAAATACTATTTTCTAGCCAAACATCCTTATAGAAATTTATAATTCTGGGGCCAATGGAAGAAAAGAACAAGATGAATTTTATATTATGCCAGAAAAAAATAAATTTTTAATTCTTTCATAAATATACTCAGCAGGGAAATACCAGGGTCAAATGAGACCTGTAATCCTAGTTTTTTGAGGAATCTCTACACTGATTTCCATGGTGGCTGCACATGTCTACATTCCCACCAACAGTCATGAAAGAATTAAAAAACATCATACCACAACGATATATGTGCATCTGTGTTCCCCAATTTTGGTGGTTTTATTGTGGCTCATTCAGAGTTTGTCCCCGTTGGCAGGAAATAAGACACAGAAGCACCATGAATGGAGGAAAGTTCTTTACACTCTTCTTATAACTTGTTCTGTAAATTTGAAAGGCTGCTTAAAAGCAAAATACTTTTTATAAGAGAACCCACTGAGACTGTAAAACTAATATCCTCTGAAGAAGTGGTATCCATGTTAAAGGTTATGCAGGATGCCTAAGCTTGGCTGCATAAAACACCACAATTGTGGAAAGATAGAATGTTCTAGACTGGAGCCAAAACTGCCTCAGGCTGTCAGAAAAAAAAATAGCTGTTAGATTTTAACCTTTGTATCTGACCTAGCATGCTCATGACTATGAGGTAAACCCTTCAGAATCTATTGTGAAGCTTAATGTTTGCTGTAGAGTCTGATGAAAAGCAGACGACTGGTCTGTACCAATCCTAAAGCTAAGGATGCTGTGACATCTGGAAACTATAGGAAACATGTCCCCACTTCTCTGTAGCCTACTCACCTAATGCCTCCACCAATATATTTGTTGAATATATTGATTTATGACTCTCCTCATTCTTTGGCAATAAAAGTGCATGTAACCATTTCCACATCAGAGCACATAATGTTCTTGAGCTTTGGTCACTGATAATTAATAAACTACTTCTAGTTTCCTTCCTTTAAACAGTTGTTATTTCACAGTGACTCTTGGCATCCAATGCCAGGCCCCAGGGATCTACTTTCACCCGAGGGATCACCTACATTATCGCCAGGCTCCACTTTGGTTCCTTTGCTGCCTTTTCAGGAGATACTAACAAGTCTGTCCAGGAACTCAGACATCCTTCCACTTTGATAATCCTTTGGTTTATTCTGAGCCGGTTGTTGGTCTTTGGATATCTTGGTGTCCTTTAAGAATATTTGTCTGAATTTGTTTGCTCGTTTTGTTCTTTTTCCTCTACCAGTTCTCCATTATCTAAAGTTATAAATAAATAATCCTGATGTGTCCTTCACCAGATGAGAACTGCCTAGCAGATTAGTAACACACATTTCTGGGCATGTCTAGGACTCCGGGAGGCATGACTTGGAGTCATGAGCTATTGGTCCTTCACTGATTTCTGATGACCATGAATTCAATCTTCTGAAACCATGATCCAAATTAAACTTCCCTTTTTTAAAGTTGTGGGTGTCATGTGTCGTGTCTCAGCCACAGGAAAGCTACCACTAGGATACAGTCATGGTCAGCCACATCTAAATTTTGAAGCCATGAGAAATGTCAATTAAATCCCCATTTACAGCTGATTGCTTTTCATTCTCTAAAATTGGCTTCACAGAGGAAAACAGCTCATGGAAGGCACAGAGCAGCAAAAGCAACAAGAGAATCTTAAGGGCATCTTTCTCTGCTTTTATTTTATCCACACTGCCAGGATGAAGGTTGTGCCAAACCAATCAGTACACTGGTTTAGTAATCACGTGCCCTTAATCCCAGCATTGCACACTGTAGATTCACCCACCTCTGAAAAATCCCATGTCCACATAAGGCTTTTAAGGACATCTAGACACAAACCGTCACAACTACTTCTGTAATGCTTCTTGGTCCTAGTATTCTTTAGAACCAAGAGATAAATGGTCTAAAGGGATCCTGGAAATATCACTAGGAAGAAATACAAATACTTAACTCAAACCCTTTGAGAGTAGCTGGCTCTAGAATTCCTAGAAACAGCTTCAGTGGTGATGCTGGGCCTGTCTCACTCTTGTCTGACAGGATTATTCTGCACTATCAAGTATAATTGAGTTCACGGCAATATCTGTGTCCTTGCCTGGTGAAATTGTTTTCGTTCCACAAACCTAGTTTAATACTTTGATCAGCTGGATCAGTTCAAAAATTTTTTGTAAACACCTTGAGAATAAATTTTAAATTGCTATTATACAGTGAACATTTAAAGATATTTTAGCTCTCAGCAATATTTTTCTTATAGTAAGTTAATTTTGTTGTTAAAATTTGCTGGAGTTTGTTGTTTCAGCCTGTTCTAACTAACATGTAAATACGTAAATTAACTCCTAGATTTGAGACTTAGAAGTGGGAAAAAGTCAAAAGAGACTTTTGAAAACTAAGCTATCCGGAACTTACATCACCTGAAAAGTTTGGTACTCAACCTACATAAGACCTGTCAGTGAAAACCTGTAGTTTAACCATATGAACATGTGGCCCAGATTCTCTTACAAAGCCCAAGTCTAACCACTCACACTTGAATACTTGCACATTGAAGCACTATTACTAAGAAGTTATAAGCAATTCTTCTTCAGTTTTTAGATAACTTTTCTCAAAAAAAAAAAACAGAAAAAGATTGCATCATTTCTTCCGCTTTGTGTCTTAAAATATTTTCATCACCTTTGTTTTATTTTATAATAATCTTATTTAATCATTTTTAATCTTTCATATGTTTTTAAATTTCTAAAATTAAGTATTTCTGGTCTAGAATCAACTTTAAGATTTCCAAAGAGTGCCTCAAAATGCAAAAGATACACAATAGCTTTTATTTGTCACATAAATGTATTATTAATACACTTTAGAAATTTGATGTATCTTAGTATATATTATCAATCTTAATTCTAAGGTTACATTGTCATGTGCAATCAAAATAAATTACTTTTTCAATTGTGAATTGTCATCAAATCCTAACCATCGCTGTTCTAAGTATTTTGCCATGCATATTTTTATTCTTGTTTCAAATACATTTTTCTGATGAAACTAAAATTGTGGATGACGTAGAGATGGTAGAATAGCCTTCCAATGACTATAAACAAAAACAGTCAAAAAATAAAGGAGGTAGAGGCGAGAAAATGGTAAGTTCAAGGATAGCTCAAGGCTAGCAGGGACTATGTGGTGAGACCTCATCTTTTTTAAAAACTCTAAAATCATTTTACAAACCAATTTTTCTTAATCTTTAGCAAAATTTGGTATTACTGTTAAAAGTTGTATTTCTTAGTTCCAAACTGTTATATAAAACTGAGTTTGTTTTGCTCTTCTTGGTTTTATTTGTATTTTCCTTTTTAAACTTTTGTAGCAGTTAGTTGCCGTTGAACTCTGGCATAAGTACATCTCTTACCAGTGGTGTTACCCCAGTGTTTTGACTTACAAGGAGCTATTATAATGAGTGTTATATGATATGACCTGTTCCTAGGTGTAACTGTTAATTTATTTCAGCTGTCTATATTTCCTGCCACAGCACAACCTGTCCTGACAGCCATTTGCCTTGTAACTCCATTTGGAAACCTCATCATTTGAGACCCAGCCATCCCCTTCACCTACATGAACTCCAATTTATAAGGATAACTTGTTAAAACTCAGAATTACAAACGATGTAAATACTCCCATCAGGCCCAGAAGACTCCGGGAAGCCTTACAGCAGACGCGGACTTCCACATACCTTGGAGTCACTTCTGTTCTGTTAACTGTTATACAGGAGGCCTAAAGATTCAGAGGTGACTCTTTATATTCATATCCCACAAAAGCAGTTAGTCTCCAATGGCAATAACACAGGTGGGTCTGAGCGCTCTTCAGATCTACACCTTAACAATGGCTAATAAGGTGCATATGACTCAAGGATTTCTTAATTAATTAAAACAACTCTTGGCCTTCAGCCTACTTTCCTGCCTGCACAGCCACAAGTTAGTCAGACCTTAGGAATGAGCTTTCCTGGACAATGAACCACATCTGACCCTGGTACAGAGTGGTGACTGGCCAACAGCGCAACTGCAAATTTCCTGGAAGGAACCACATCTCTGTTAAGGATTCCACAGACCCCTTGGCTGAGGAGAACATCATGATTGTGAAGAAATGGAATGCTGCAGGTTGGAACAAAATTATTTTGGGCTACTTTAGGATCTTTAGAAAAATACTAATAATTTTAACTTTTGTACCCACCTACTGTTCTCACGACAATTAGGTAAACCTCGTGGAATGTATTCTTACTCCTCACAAACCAGTAACCTTAACTAACCCTAAATGTTAGAAGATAACATCTGAGCCATCATCAAAGGTATTTCCACTTATTTTATTTATTCTATTATTTCCATTTTGCTGCATCCCACCTGCCTAATGCCCCCACCAAAGTATTTCTTGAATGTACTGATTTACGATTTTGTTGTTTGGCTTAAAAATCTACACAACCTCTTTCACTTCAGATTTGTTCTTCAGAAAACTTGAATTTATGTTCTCAGGCCTTGATTACTCATGCTTGATTCAGAAAAAATCTATTTCCCTTACCTTACAGTTGTTCTTTTACATCGACAATATAAACACACTGAATTACCAGAACTTTCAATACATTATTAAAAGATAAAAATGAGCTCCAAGCTACCTACTCATGTTTGTAAAACAAAATCACTGTATCGTTTCCTGGCTGCCCATTTTTGGGTAGATTATCTAGCTGCTGCCATGCTGACCGACAGTTTTTCAGATGGTATGGAGGGTAGCAGCAGAAAAGTAAGAACACAGAGAATTCCTGTGATGTTTTTGAATGACAAAATCCACTAGGAGAACACATCTTTGTTTACCAAGACCCCTCAGAGCATCCTCACTCTTTATTCAAGCTAGATTTGAAACAGAAATGGGCATCACCTGGGTCTGCTCAGTGCTGGGTATACAGCCTGTGACATGTGCAGCTTTAAGAGGCAGAAGATACCCACACAAAGGTCACAAGCACATTGAAAGCTGGCAGCACCAAATACCTCACCTTAAGGAACACATAGCAGGCAGTGTTGGTGACATTATTTAGAGGGTATAAGAGCCTCCAATGCAAAGGCAAATTGATTTAATGTCAATTATGATAGACTAACCAGTGAAGAATTTTCATGTATAAAAATATTCTCAATCTAATCCATGATCTAATACAAAATATAGTTCTCAGGCATTATCTAAAATTGGACCACTCCAAATTTGAGTCTGTGCCCAGTAACCACATAGATATACACACTCCTTCACATCAACTCAGAAAGTTCTGCTGTCCCACCTCCAGCATCAAGTTCCATCACGAAATTTACAACACATTATTGAAAAAGGCTATTTTGGTTATTTGCAATATTAATTATGCTTCCTGCTTTAGTTTTCACTTATCATCTCTCTCTCTGTGAAGTATATATTCATTTTGTTTTTAATTTATTTCATTTGCAATGCTAGGGATTGAACTCAGGTCCTGTGCATACCAAATATGCACTCCACCAAAGACCTACACTTTCAACTTCAATATTAGTTTAAATAAAATACTGCTGTGCACACTTTCTTTGATCTAGTTTTTCCACATCAGCACAAATTAAATATTATTTCTTTTGTCAATAAAAGAATTTTCAGAACCTAACTGTAGAGTTACATCATTTTCAGGATCATGTTATGGAGTATTTTCTCATAGAAATGCCTTTTTAATAAAACTATTTTCTTTAAAAGTTCAAAAACTATTTCTTGGTAATATATAGTTAGTTGATATATAGACACTTTTTACCTGTATCTCTAATTTTTTAAATTATTTTTTCTTATTAAACCTTTATTGGTACATTATATATACACATCATGATTGTACTCAACAATGAGAATTTGTACCAATATATGACACAACTTATTTCACATTTTTTCCCATAGCCTACCCACCCTACCACCCCCTCACCCATATACATAAACTTTGTTTCCTTTCTTTTTTGGTATAATCTCATTATTTTCCCCCTTCACCCTATTTCACTTTGAGTATTTTCTATTTCACAATATGTAACATACATTCTAGAACTCATTTACATCTTTATTTTCTTATACCAGAGAAAAGATGCGATATTTACACATCTGTGACTATTTATTTCACTTATGGGGATGTCCTCAAGGTACGTCCATTTAAGTATAAATGAATCAAACTTATCATTTTTTATGGCAGAGTAATACTTCATTCTGTAGAAAAACCACAGCTTTTTAATGGATAAAAAAGCTGTGTCTCTAATTTTTTATGTAAATAATCTTCTAAAACAAATCACAGAGACAAAAACATGGTACAAACATGAAGAATTCTGATAGTTTTAAAAGTTGCCCTCCAGCTGGGGATTTAGCTCAGTGGTTCTGGTGCCTGCCTTGCAAGTACAAGAGCCTGGGTCAATCCCCAGTCACCACATACAACAATACTGGGCATGGAGACTTACACCCATCAGCAATCAGTACCTCATACCACAGTGCCAGGCATGATGGCTCATGTCTGTAATCCCAGCACTTGGGAGGCAGAGGCAGGAGGATTGCTGTGATGTGAGTTTGAGGGTGAGTTCAAAACCAGCCTGAACTACAAAGTGGGACCCTGTCTCAAAAAAACAATAAAGTTGCCCTCAAGAAATACTTTTAGAAACCTCTCCTCCCACCAGCCTGTTGCTTTCCTTCCCCTATGTCAGCATCATTATCTACTTCAGCAGTATTAGTTGATTTATTTTTTTTAAATAAGTGATTACACCCAAGTAGGCAAGCTAGTCCTTGAAAAAATAAGAAATAGTGTTTAGTAACATCTCTTGAGCAAAAGTGTATTTTGTTTGTTGGTTGGTTGACTTTTATTTGTTTTTCTGAGAACACTATGGCCTTACAAGGCCAACTGTGTGCTTGACTCAGAGAACAGCCTTCTGAATACTACTGTCCTGCAAGTAGTTGTCTGGCAAAAGTAAAAGGCCAGTGCAATGAAGAAGTGGACACCCTTTTAGACATCTGAGCGCTACCCCAGGCATCTCAAGGGTTGTAGTTCATCTCTTCTTGCCAAAATCTCGTCTGGCTCATTCGCCAGCTGCTTTTCATTAGCTATGGTTGAGAAGGTTTTGCATTTTGCTCTCCCCCTCCTCCATTTCAGAAACGTAAGTTTCCAAAACAATTACCTCTTAGGCTGGACATCTCATGCAAGCTCAGCCTCAGGGTGATTTCATTTTTTGCTTTGTGCTTATTTTGGAAAGTTAATAAATCCATTTAACTCTCTCTCGGTCAAACGTAGGTACTATTTTTGACAGAACAGTTATTAAAATACTGTACATTCTTTTGGCTGTTCTACTTGGTTTTGACTTTCCTTAGTACTCGTATGGAAAACATACAATTATTTATTCCAGTCATATTATTTCAAAAATAAAGACACAAATAAGACCATTGAGTTTATCCAACTGAAAGGCCCCTTCACATAAGATGGTTCAACTTAACAGTTTTCAATTTTATGACCTTGTGAAAGCTATGTGCATTCAGTAGAAACCATAATTTTGAATTCTGACATTTTCTTGAGTTAGCAGTATGTGGTACAGTAGTCTATGTAGTTCTGTGCAGGGAGCAACAGTTCACAACCAGCCACACAACCACAGGTGGATCACCAAAAGATAGTGTTGCTAGCAGTTTTTGGATATGGTACCTTGCATCTTAGCATGTCCTGTTCCTCTCTTCTTCTTCACCATCTGATGAGAAAGAAGGCTAGAAAGGCAATTGTTTTCCCAGCATTACAACAACAACTTGGTAATGGCCAGTATGTAAGTTAGAACATTTGGACTCATCATTGATCTTGACCATCTTAAAGGATAAGAAGCAAATAAGTGGCTCCAAGAAATCATCAGCCTCAGTTAAATCTATTCTCATTATTTAAAAAAGTACTAGGCCAATTGATGATAAGGAGAATTTTGACACATGAATGGAAGACCAAACAGAGAAAGGCTTATGGATGAGTAAGGTCAAGGCAAAAGTTTTTTCAATACCTTCAAATAGTGTGCCAAGACCTTATGTACATGCACATGTTTATGGAACTCTAACCCTGTCCTTAATGATGTAGATTTTGATTGTCTTATCCAGTTTCACTTTCCAAGACTTCAGTTATCTGCTACTATTCACAACCCAAAAATATTATGTAAAAAATTCTAGAATTAAACAACTCTTAAACTTCAAATTGGACAGGGTTCTGTATAGCATGATGAAATCTCTTCCAATTCCAACCCATGAATCATCCCTTTGTCCAGTGCATGCACTGTATGCCCTAATGACATTAGTCCCTGAGGAGTCATCTACATTCACATCAATTATGAACTTAGCCTTCATAGCCATGATTTCTACATCCACAGATTCAAACGACTAAAGATTAAAAATATTCTTAATTGCGTCTTTACTGAAGATACATAGACTTTTTCTATCCATTACTCTGCAAACAATGCAGTATAATAGTTATTTACATTTTACCAGATATGAGAAGTAATCTGAAGATAGTTTAATATATGCACAGCATATATGCAAATGCTATGCCACTTTCTATGAGAGATTTGAATATCCATGGAATTCAATATTCACAGGGGACCAGGAACCAAACCCACAGATATTACAGACTACTGAATATAAGCTTCACTACTCTTTGTGACTTCAGGAATCTACTGAGTGTTTCAGGATGTATCCCCACAGGTGAGGGGCTACTATTATACTTGGTTTTGTCAAAATTGCACTCATTTACATATTGCAACAAATAGAATTTTCTCTCTGCACCATTCTGTTTTATAATCTAAAATATATTATAGTGTAAAGGATAATGTAATATAAAGGGAGACATTCAGGATGCCAGGAGTGAGATCCTGTGTCACTATTTCCATGTAGTCTGGAATAATGAGAATCTCAGCCTAATGTTTCATGCAAAACACTTTTGCATTTAAATTTCCTTTTAAATAGAGATCCATTTAGAATGAGGAAGACGGAACAAACATTTTGCTCTAATAAAGAGTAAGAGAGTTTGTGCATTTTTAGGTGCTATTTTAGGTTTCAAACTATGTTCGCTTTCTTGGTAAATCTTGTCACACAGGGAACAAATAACTGAAGAATTGTGTTCTTTAGAAACTGCTACACTGAACAACAACATTAAATCAAGATCCAGACCACAATGCACGAGGTTCCTCTGCTGAAGTGCTGTAATGACTTTTTTAATCCACTTAAATTTTCAGCTGAATTTATTTTGTTCTGGTTTGTATCACTTTGTTTGAACACATCCATTTCTACGTAGTGAGGACACTCTTTCATCTGACTTTCTTGAGATCCAGCATTTCTTTTGTCAGAGCACGTAATTCTGGGTACTTTGAAGAGAAATGCTGACTGTTTGGGCTAGCTGGGTTTAATATACTGAACAAGGGCTCATCTCTGTACATGATAAGGACCAAGTCCCGCAGGCGCTCTGCCCATGAACTGCAGGCTGAACCCCAAGCATAGCACAAATGGATCTAAGGCAACCAGGGAGATGTGGGCTCTGATCCTGCTCTGCCACTTCCTGGTTTGAGACCTTGGGAAAGTCTTTTGACTTCCATATCTCCATTTCCTCATTTTTAAAACAGGAAAGTCAGCAATACTTACCTGAGAAGACTACTGTGATGATTAAGTGCTATAATGTAAGGAAAGAAATTTTCAAGGTTTAGGACATAATAAGCACTGCATTATGGTAGCTATTTTTATTGCCTTTATTATTTTACTCTGACTACAATCTAGAAAACAGAAACAGGAATCAAAAAAAAATATACCAAAATCTGAGCTTGCAGAAATGCTGCAACTTGTACTCCCTTGTTTAACAATTGGTGATATTGCCAGTTTCATATGATCATACGTAAGATTTAGATACAAGATTTCTCTATGAATCTATTTTCTCACAGTCAAAAACGTATTAAAAGTTAAAACAGTGACAAATCAGATGTATATTTAGGAGATTCAGGATGGTTTAAGTTCAAGTACTTAAATGCTTAAGTTCAAGTACTTAAAAGGCTTTAGATTCATCAATTAGAAAATAATTTTAAGTCTATTTAAAGGTGTATTTTTCCATATTAAAGCAAATGTATTTGCTCAATACATTTTATTCCACTATTATTAAGTATGTGGTGTAATAAATCCATATTTCAAGCAATGGAGCTTAATAGTGAGCAGAAAGAAGTGACTTCTGGCTTCTTCATGTAGCCTGGAATTGCTAATGTCATTCTGTTTATTCGCAGAACAAGGACACTTGACAGGCACACTGCAAGGCCTATTTTATCAGAAAGATATACTTGTTTTTAAAATGAATAAACATTGAAAAGTTTATTTACAATCATATTTTCCCATGTATGTTTTCCTAATTAACTAGAACCATTATACCTAAAATATGAGAATTACTGAATTAGTTTGACCTATACCAATAAAATACCATGACTATAGTTGTATAACAAAACTGATCATTAAAATTTTTTTAATTTTAGATAAGCTCATTATTTTGGATCAAATAAAATATCCCTTAAAATAATTCTGAAAATTAATGTCAGGAGCAATCTTATTTGGGAAAATTAATTGGACAGTTAGGACTATGATGAGGCCGAGTTTTCCTGCCTGAGGACCACCTGTGACATATGCAGACCTGAGGACTTGGCCCTTTATCTTTGCCTCTGGGAACGATAAAGACCCCAGTGGTCCCAGGTGCTGTGAGTCTCCAGGGCAGAACTACACTGGGACCTTCATCTATGTAATTCCTTACTGTTCTGATGTGCCAAATAGGCTGCCCTCTGAGTGACCTGTTATATTTGGTGGGCCTGAGATACCTGCTGTCTGAGGGACCTGTTGTATTTGTTACTCCTGATGTCCCCAAACTACTGCCCTCTGAGTGACCTGTAACATTGCTGGCTCTGTGGATACTGAACAGAAGGTGCAACAAGCTCAGCTCTGCCATCTTTGCTGCCCAGAGTAGCCTGGATCAGGCCCCTGCTCGGCTTCTTCTCTAAGTCTCATTTCTGCCTGTTTACTAATTATTTTGCCTTGTGCAATCGGACTCACAGGAGTCTAGAACTTAACTGAAAAAGTTCTAGTTACATTTTTTCCCCTGTGCCCTACAGATTAAATGGCATTATGATTATACAATACCATTACAGATTAAGAACTCCACAAACGATATCCATTACCATGGCAAACATAATAATCTGGCCAGTTTGAGGCATTACCAAGTGACAGAATAAAGACTCAGACTTAGACTGTTAGAGTTATGTTTGCAATTGTCACGCAGTCTCAATTAGAACATTTTAATTAATAAAATTAACTTTATAAAACTGAGTTCTAAATCACTCTTTCTTCTGGAATCCACAATTCCTAGAAATTTGAATAAGTTGTCTGAGGTTTGCTAACAATTATTTTTTTAAAACCTATCATTTGTATCTTGTTACTCAGAATTATTTCCAATAGTAGAAAAACTAAAGCTGATTTCAGAATGACAAAAACATCATCTCAAGAGCTTAAGGTAAGGATTGAAAATATACAGTTCCTGGGCCAGGGATTTGGCTCAGTGGTTCCGGCAGCTGTCTTGCCAGTGCAAGGGCCAGGGTCAATCCCCAGTCACCACATACAATACTGAGCATGGAGACTCACCCCAGCAGCAACCAGTACCACATACCACAGTGCCGGGCGTGGTGGCTCACGCCTGTAATCCCAGCACTCGGGAGGCAGAGGCAGGAGGATTGCTGTGATGTGAGTTGGAGGCTGAGCTCAGGGCCAGCCTGAACCACAAAGCGAGACACTGTCTCAAAAAAAAAAAAAAAAGAAAAAGAAAAGAAAATATATGGTTCCTTTCTCTCTTTCATTTTGTCTCTTTCACACCAGAAACACGGTGCAAAATGCAAGAATCTCAGGTAGAGGTTTCCCTCTCCAGCAAATGCCGAATACAAACACATTCCCCTTGTCACCCTGGCCCTCTTCTGCCATGGTTGAAAAGACTAAGGCAGCTTGATGTGTTCCTATACCAAAAAAAAAAAGAATATGGCAATATCTTTAACCAAAAAGGAATAGAATCATAGTTTTATGGTAATGTCTTTTAATATATTTTACCAAAAAGGAATAGAATCATAGTTTTTAAACTATGAGTAAAGTAGCAAACTGCTTTACTAATCAGTCAGTTTCTATACTTGCAAATTAATTCAGCAGGAGATATTTTAATTGATATGTAATAATTATACATATATGAGATATAATGTACTCTTTTGATATTTATATATTCTGTGTAATTATCAAATCAGGGTAATTAGTTCATCCACCAATTCAGATATTTATCATTTCTCTATGTTAAAAACCTTCAAAATTCTCTCTAGGTATTATGAAATATACAATAGTCACCAATTATGCTCCTTAATTTCAAAGCATACTAAAAGCTACAGTAACCAAGACAGCATGGTATTGGCATAAAAAAAGAATGAATAAACCAATGGAAAAGAAGAGACCCCAGAAATAAATCCATACATTTATAGCAAATTGATCTTCAATAAAGGCTGCAAAAATAAATTGGCAAAAGATGAGTCAATAAGTGTTCCTGGGAAAGTAGAATACTCACTCAACATGAAGAACAATGAACCTGGATCCTACCTCACACCATGTACAAAAATCAAAGGAAAATGGATCAAAGACTTAAAAGTGAAACTTGAAATTAAGAAATATTCAAATAAAAATTTTATAGAAACATTTAATGATATACAATACTGGGCGTGGAGACTCATGCACAGCAGCAGCCAGTACCACACACCACAGTGCCAGGCATGGTGGCTCACACCTGTAATCCCAGCACTCAGGAGGCAGAGGCAGGAGGATTGCTGTGATGTGCGTTAGAGGCTGAGCTCAGGGCCAGCCTGAACTACAAAATGAGACCCTGTCTCAAAAAAAAAACCTTAAAAAAATTTTTTTCATGATATTGGATTGGGTAGGATATTTTGAATATTTCATCAGAAGTACAGGCAACCAAAGTAAAAATAGACAAGTGGGATTATATCAAGCTAAAACTTTCTGCAGATCCAAAGATATGATCAGTAGAGAGAAGAAACAATCTACTGAAGGGGAGAAAATATTTGCAAATTATACTTCCAGCAAAGGGTTAATATTCAGAATATATCAGTTTCATGACCAAACAAACCCCCAAAATATCGATTTAAAAATGAACAAGAGACCTAAGTAAACACTTACCCCAAAAAAGATATATAAATAGCTAAAGGTAGGTGAAAAAATGTTTCGTATCACTGTGTCAAAGAAATTCAAATTAAAGGCAAAATGAATGGCTTCCAGTGAAAGAACGGCTATTACCAAAAGGGAAAAAGATAGCAAATGTTGGCACAGATATGAAAAAAAAGGAAACACACACTGGTGATAGGAATGAAAAATCATCATGACTAGAAACAGAACCCTCTAAATTTGGTTCCAATAAAAACGTCCAACGCAGTGGAAAGGCAGGTTGAGCAATTACTCCTGGAATAAAAAGACCAGATATCTCCAAGGCATACAAAAATTAACAGGAGTTGAATATCCCATAAAGCAAAAGATGAAATTTAGAAAAATGATATGATTTACTAGCAAATCCATGATTTTCTAAAAATGGAATGGTAATAGTAGAAGCAACTATTCATTTAAGTACTCAAAATTTATCTCCAGTTACTTGCTTACCCTCAGATTAACTAATTTCTTAAGATACTTAGCGTACTGATTGATGATGTGAATTTTGTTCTATCCTGTACCTAAATGCGTATCATTAAGCTACTCAATACTCAGGAATCACCGTGGGATGGGAAGAAAATGCACAGAGTTCTTTCGCATCCTCATTCTCATCAGCCCCAAAACCTCAAGCAGAGCCGATTGAGCCAAATACATATCAATAAAAATAAAACATTGCAAGAGGCTTGGCAAGTCTTTGTGGTTGTGTCTGAATTTTTTCCACTAGACAATGCCAGCTTCTCCACAACATAGCTGCTTCTATTCAACTTGCAATCAAAACTTCAACATCTGGAAAAAATTATTGTAATTCTTAACATGTTAATCCTTAGAGGGCTCGAGAAAATAAAGAAAATAAGGGTGTCTAAGTCACTTAGAGAAGTGAGTTGTAAAAAATACTATTTCTTTCTCCCAGATTTATTGTAAAGAAGAGAACTAAACTTAAATATGCACAGGGAGCTGGCTTTCATTGTCATTGACCATGTCTTACAAAACTTACCGAGTTTTACTGGAACTGCGGCAATAATGGAAATGATCTCCCAGTAAATTCTTAAATGCCCGTTTTAAAGTAATGTAGCTCTGGCCTGATGAATTCTCTGAAGCCTCAAGTGACTAGAATATGGTTCTGTCTGTACTAAGCAGTATGGGCCAAAAAAAGAACTCAGGTGCTGGGTTCAGGCAGACCTGAAATTTCAGTCCTAGTTCTGCCCCATAGTTCTGGCTTGGTTACCAGGGACCAATTCTTAAGTCTCTACACACGCACACACACACACACCACCACCACCACCATTTTTCTGCCACAGAGACCTATTGGGGACAGCCTTGTACCTTTGAGATATTATATGGAACATTTTACAGTCCAGTACAGTGTCTGAAGCATAATATGTGCCTAATAAAGGCTGATTGAAATAAGAAATCAAAAGAAAATATCAGACCCTTAGAGCCCCTTGGAAAAATATTGAAGTAGACTATGAATATAAAGCTCAAAATTAATTCACTAAGGATGACAAACTGTAGCCATATCCTGGAGGAGAAATTCTCATCAGGACAACATCACCCTAGTTGAACACTGCGCAAGTGTGATGGCTTTGACTTCGGTGGGGATGAGCCCCATCTCATCCTCAGGTTACCTTGTGTGGGTCCAGACTCATGGCCAGAGGGAGGATACTTCCCAGTGTTGACAACCTGTCTCCTGACACTGCTGCCAGAGTAGTGACAGGAGTGAAGACATGGACGGTGAGCAGCCAAGGGTCAAGGCAGGAGAAGCTAGACAGCAGCAATGGCAGAAACCACACCCCACATCTGGAAGGACCATGGATTAGAGCCAAGAAGCAGCCATATTACCACAGTACGTTAGGGCTTGGACCACAAGCATCACCTTGACGACCAGCTCTCGATTTGACCACAGTCTGACAGAAAGCAATTCTGTACTTTTTATGTGAACAAATTATATATATAAATGAAGAGTCAAGAAGGAAAAGATAATCCTCATTGTAGGACTTTAATTACCTTGAAACAAACACAACATAAGTCTGAATTTCGGATTCCTTGACAGTGTATCAGACACAACTCTGCTCTACCCAAATGCTCCTCACAAAGCATGACCAATGGATGCTCCAGAGAGACACTTCATAAGTGAGCAGGAGTTTGTCAAAGATGAGTGTGGCAGATGTGCATAAAATGGAGGGGGAGGATCTTGTAAAAGTCATGTCAGCAAAGACACAGGGGCCTCAAAAGACATGATACATTTGGGGATCAACAAGTCCTCTATTGCTTGGACGAAGCCTATGACACAGGAAAAAGAAGAGAAGCAAGAAAATTAATGTTAAGTCAAAATGCAAATCTAGACTGAGGAATTTTATTAGAATCCTACTTAACAATGGAAACAGTGCTCAGTTTTTTAAGCAAGAAAAGTGACATAATCTGATTTTTTTTCCTCAGAAAGTTCAGTCCAACAGCAGTAAGCAAAACAAATTGGAAATAATTACAAAGCGCCTTACATTTAATGCCAAATATGTGTCACTTACGAGCTTTATTTCAAGAGGCCAAGAAGTGTGCCTGTCTCTTAGTGTTCTCTCTTGTTGAATACAGGGCTTAATACAGGGCTTCATAAATATTTGTGCAATTCATATCACTATTATTGGAATGTGTTATTTGTTGTAGATTTTCACACATGTACTTGAACCTCATCAGCTCTTACTGCTACAATATCTGGCTCTATACTCACTTATTTATTTATTGGTCATTATTGCATTCCCAAGACCTGGCTTACCTTCTGATACACACAAACAGCACAACACATTCTTGTGAACTGAACTAGGCTAAAAGGCGTTCATTCACAAGACCTGTTTAAATGAACTCAGAAAATGTGCAAAAGTGAAAGTGTCCCAATTATTTCTGACGCATTTCATTCTAACCTGAATTTGTAAAACAGATAAGTCAACCTCTAAAAAAATGAAATAAATATTCATCTCCCAAAAGACACGCATAGGTGTTTACTGGCACTGTGAAGTACAATAGAGGAGGACCATTATTAACCAGAGGAGCTTCCAGAAATTAATAAGCATAATGCTTAAATTTCTTAACTGTGATTAAAAAATTAAATTTAGGAAAAAACTATTTATAAAAATGATCATTAACTTTGTAACTACTATCAGTTAAAACTAATGCAAAATAAATCATCTTACATAACTCAAGCCAATGACTGCTTACTATAAGACTGTAATAATCTTTTGAGTAACTCTTAATGACAATGCGTCTAAATGAAATCAAAGATGAACAATAAAGTACTTTTTGTTCTGTCTACACATTTAAAAAAGAACAAGTATCTCAAATGGTATATTGTAGATTAAGTTCTAAAATTTATTATCCATGTCAGGGAGGTTAAGTTGCAAAGGCAGATGTCACTTTTCATTAAAGATTTACCAACATTTTTAAACTTCTAACAAAATATTTGTGTAAGTTAACAATCCTTATAGGTTCATTCCACAGTATTAAATTCCTCAGCCAAAAATTGGAAAATGTCATCAAGCCACTCCTTCATCATTATGCAGAATAATAAAACAGAATTGTTTTTTTTAAACAATTGTTTTTGCTCAAGTAAGGCAAGTTTATTTGTGCATATAGACATAACCAAATATATTGTGAGTCAGATTTGCAAATGGTATTAAGACACATTATGTACTAAAATAGCTTGACCCAGAAAGCAATTAACTTGTTATGTAAGTAAGATAATTTATAAACAAACAAAACTCAATAATCCAGGAGTTGCTTCCAAACAAAGAACAATCATCTCAGGAGAAAACATATAAACTCCAATGCCTGTGGGAGAAGTCTGGGTGGCTAGTAAAGATACTTGTAATATTCAAGCAGAGACATTAAACATGGAAGAATAAGAGCAAGTGTCACAAAAGTTCCATGGAAAAAAGGACAGTAAGAAACACCCTCAAGGATATCCTCATAAGTGAAATAAATAGGTCACAGAGAGGTACATATCGTATCTTTTCTCTGGCATGAGAAAATAAAGATGTAAATGAGTCATAGAATTGTATGTTATATATTGTGAAATAGAAAATACTCAAAGTAAAATAGGGTGAAGGGGGAAAAATAATGAGATTATAACAAAAAAGAAAGGAAACAAATTTTATGTATATAGGGGGGCGGTAGGGTGGGTAGGGCTATGGGAAAAAATGAGAATTAAGTTGTCTTATACTGGTACAAATCCCCATTATGGAGTGCAATCATGATGCGTATATGTAATGTACCAATAAAGATTTAAAAAAAAAAAAAAAGAAGTACCCTCAAGGATTTCTTTCCAACAAACTCCTAAATTTCAATATGAGCAATTACTTCAGTCAGATTAGCTCCAGTGCCTACTATTAGTGCTTTAATAAATATTATTCTATATTACTTCAATTATTAAGACTATATTATTAATATTAATTATTAAGACTATATATTATTTTATATTACTTCAATTATTAAGACCAGACTTCACTGTCAACAGAGATGTAACTTCAGATCAAGTACATGGCCAGCAGTGTGTCTACACTCTCCCTTTCATACCAGAAATCAACAAAAATCTTCTCAGTTGATTCTAAATTAATTAGAGAAACTTGAATTATCAATACTAGTATCTGAAATTTATTGGAAGCTTAATGGGACTAAGCCAACTCCCCAGCATGTTACATAGTAAGTTATTAAACCTCAGGTATGCATATTAATACTTATTTTACAGATGAGAAAACAGGCTGAGAAAGAGGCTCAAATTCCTTAAATATGCCAAATTAAGCGTGAACCCTGCTTAAAAAGCATTAAACATAGGCGGAATTGCCATTTGATATTTCTACTTCTTCGGCATATAATAAGCTACATGAGAAAAGAAGGAACTCAGGCAGGCAAAGAAGAAAGAAAGAGAGAAGAAAGGAAAAGGTGATAAAGAAAAGGAAAAAAAAGAGAAAAAATAGAAAACTAAACAGTGGAGAAATCTACTTTGCCCATATATTCAGATAGCAGGGCATCATCTACAAATTTACAAACAGCCAGGAAGTGGTTGCCTCTTGCTTTGCACTAACACTTAAATAATCACCCAATATTATTAAATAACTATGCAATAAAGCAATTTTTGCCTTGAAATAATCATGAGGTAGTGTAGCTGAATTGATGATCACTATGTCAGTAACGGAGCAGCAAATTCTATCTAAAACAATTGCCTTTACTTGCAAACTACATGTAGATATCAAGTACCATCAGTCAACAAGTTAGGATTGAATACTGTGGAAAATTAAGCTCAATTTCTTGTAGTGATAAATTAAAAATTATTAACATTGATTTCACATGGAATTTTCTATCGGTATGTATATACATATTTTTAATATACATATATCAAAATATCGATAGAAGAAAAAACAGGAAAGACAAGAAAATACTACAACAATGAAAGCCTGGATTATTTATAAAAGCTCTGAAAAATTGTTTAAATATTGATAAAAAAGATTAAGTTCAGTTTCCTCACTATTTATCAAAATAAATTCCAGATATTTGCAAGGTATCTAAACATTGAAGCCACAAACCACCAAGGATGTATTTAACTGATACAATTTAGGAGAAGATGCTGTAATTATAAAACTAAGAGTAAAATCCCAAAGATCGGGAGGCTTGATGATATGAAATACTAAGCTTCAATGTTTCCAAAAATACAGAAACAAAAATGAGAGATATTTCCATTTGCTGTGCAACTTCAAACTGCTCTAAAGGAAATAAATGTCCCCCTCAAAGAAAAACTAATAGCACTCAAGCATAAAGAGTTTAAGAAAACTGTCAAAGAGCAACTAGCCAGTTGCTAATTCAGCTGAAAGATCGGGGAACCAACACACGAGTTCTTACTCCAGAGTGGAGTCTCCTGAATCCTCCCAGTGCAGCTGCCTCTCTCTGGTCAACACAGTCCGGTCCACAGACAGCTTGTCAAAGTGATCAGTATTTGTTTCCCTAGTGCTTCTGTAGTTCATTATATTCTGAAAGTAAAAGAAACTATAGCACACTCAGCAGTAGGACATTTAGAATTTCTAATGATTTTTTTCTAACAATTTTTTATCGAACACATAACTTATACATATTAAAAGAGTCCATAAATAAATCATCATCCCCTTTAAAATATCTATTGAAGTATAATTAATATACTAAGAGTTCAGCAAACCAGTAAGTTGAACATAAACATCCAAAAGGGAAGTGAGAAAAATTAGGGAACAACAGCATATAGAAAAGTTTCACTGACCAGTAAAATATTTAAATTAATATCATCTTAACAAATATAAATTTTAACAAATCATGGTAGTTACAAATTATGAAATACCATTAAAGTCACAAAAAGTCATACTTTGAAACAAAATCTGATGGAGTAAAATATCTTCCAGATGTACTACAGCAAAACACTGACATTAATTCCATTTACAGTCTCCAAAATTTGTTGAAAAATGTAGAAACACAAAATAATAATGTTCTACAGTGTTAATAGCTCATTCTTAGTTATAGTCAAGACCACTGATAGCTATGTTCTTCCAAACATTTAAAAGAATAGAAGTATACTTTTAAGAGCAAAGAATAAATGGGGAACAAAACCAGCAGACATTAAGACAGATTTGAAAGATCAGACAAGAATGAAGTATTACTCTGCCATAAAAAATAATGAGCTTGAGTCATTTATACTCAAATGGATGTACCTTCAGGATATCCCCATAAGTGAAATAAACAGGTCACAGATGTATAAATATCATATCTTTTCTCTGGAAAGTAAAGATGTAAATATATATAGTATGTATTGTGAAATAGAAAATATTTAAAAGGAAATGGGGTATAGTGGTAAGTAACTAGGGGAAAAATAATGTGATAGTAATAAAAAAAAGAAAACATAGCTTATATATACGGGGACAGGGAGTTGTAGAGTGGGTAGAGGAATGGGAAAAAATTGAGAATTAAGTTGTGTCATATACTGGTACAAATTCTCAGTGTTGAATGCATCATGATATGTATTTATAGTGTACCAATAAAGATTTGGATTTAAAAAAAAAGAATAAGAAGGCAAAACTATAAACAAGAACATATTTCACAGTGAATCCAAGGAAAGTCAATATTTCTTCATTTTTATTTTCATACAATGCACTGAATTTATATATCAAAGGCATTTGATAGTGAACTAGTATAGGATATGTTTTCTTCAAATCAAAAAGTAGCATTCTATAAATATTCTTCTGAAACACTATCATCTCACTGTGGCAAAGGCATTCTTAATGAAATCAGGAATTTCCAATTTTTTGAAATTTTTAATAAAAATCAGTTTCCATGGCAAATTACTTTAACATATTTGAATTTTTGTGGTTATGTTGCAAAATATGTATTTTCTTTTTAACAGAATAGAAAGTTGAAAATTAAAAAAATAGAAACATTCATAGTATCCTAAAATAGTACCTTAACTAGAGTTAATATTTTCATGCTTCCTTTCAGTTTTTCTATTTAAATTTTAAATACTTAAGATCATCCCATTCACACACTTTAATTATCCTGCTTTGTTTTTTTAGCTAATGTTATAGATCCCATGCCCATCTCTCCTTAAATATTACACGCATTGGCTGGGAAATAGTCCAATATGGGAGTATGGAAGGAATGCTTGACATCCAAAAGCAAGCTGCACAACACCCAGCACCACAAAGAGCATGGCCCCTCAGGTGACCAGTGGTAGTCGCAGCATCCTCCCCAGCCAGATGAAGTCACAGAACAGGTACATGAGGTCTTCAAAAATCTGGACTTCCCTGAATCCGAGTCAAATAACATTACCAGCAACATTCCTATTCATAAGACTGGTTTTTTTATTTAATTTTTTGTTGTCTTTGTTGTTCTTTAAACACATATATATATATATATCCAGGGGAGTGAGCTGCAGAGACAGGGATGGGTCATGAATAAGGAAACAGTCAAAAGCTATGATCCATGTTACCAATTTGTTGTGCAAAAGTGTAGAGAGTTACTTAATTCCCTCCACATGTTCAGATATTACCATTTCTTTAATTTTTACTAATTTAATAGGTCTTAATTTTAGTATAGTTGATTATACTTGTATCAAAGAGGATGTCATATGTTTATTGGTCCTTCATTTCTCTTCTCTTAAGGAACTTTTTTGGCTTATGCCCTTGGCTACCCACTACTGAGGTCTCAGAACTCTTATAATTCACTTCCATGGATTGTATATAAATAATAATATTACCCTACCATATTTGTTATTGTAGTCTCATTTATCTTTAACATTTGCCTTTTATCTACATAAATATATTTTAAATTTTTATTATTGAAATATGTAGCATTTCATATTTCTAACAGAAAGTTTTTATTTTTATCTTCATGAAGTGTTCTTTTATTTGTAATGGACAGATAAATTTGTATGCATTTTGCACATACAACTGATACCTTGAAATAAGTACATAATGTGAAATGTTTAAACTGAGGTAATTTTACCCTGTCTTCCAACTCATTTGGAGAAAAGGAAGAGGACAAAAAAGTGAGAGAGGAAAACAAAAGGTGAGACCTTGTTTTCTTTGATTCTGGCAGGGGAATTCACCCACAACATGACTTCTGCAGGATGAGGTTCAAGCAGTAGAATCCACAGTCTGAGACAGAATAACACCCATCCTTCCAGAGCAGTGGGCTAACTAAAAGACATCATTTAGAAAGAGGAAAAAAACATTTTTCTAGTACTTTCCAAATCTGCAAATCTCACCACTATTTTTTCTGGAAAATCTTGTCCTTCCAAAAGACCACAAACCACTTCTAGACTTTCGTAATTATAGGGAAATTACATCAACTAAACTCTGAAATTCACAGTATATAAATAAAAGATAATAATCACAGCAAGACAACCACATGCTGCCATCAACATACTTAATTGATGACCAACACAAGGTCGTGTGCGGGCAACGTCTTTCCCGCCTTTCACTCTGAACTGTCTTGCTCCTTTCTCTCCTGTGACCTCTACTTGTTAAACTTGTCAAAGTCCATGCCCTCCCTCACTCTTTTGTGAAGTCTTTCACGATCTCTCCTTCTGAAGGCCTTGTCATCTGGCCCACCTGTGTGGCTCTCACCATGACCACTGTGTGGCACTTTCTTCTCCTCTTGACTCAGGCCAACCTCTTGGGAGACACACTCTCACCACCAACACAACACAACCTAAACCAGTCACAGCCACCACATCTTACAAGCTTTTCTTGGCCCTTGGCTAAATAATCTTGGGTGTTCTTGTCCCTTGAGAATATATTTTCTGAATATGTGAGGAGATGAAGTTTTAAAGATACATGGTTTTTTTATAATACCTCAAAAAGAGAAAACAAATCTCAAATAGAAAATGCAAATTTAGCAAATGACCAAACAGGTTCTTTGAAGATAAATAGGAGTTCTCAGCCTAATTCTTTGTGACCATCATCACTGTTGAGTCCTCATTAATCATAAAAGAACTCACGGACTGATTTCTCCCCCAGCCCTATGTCTTCTAATAGCCCTCACTCCTGTTACAGTAATGTACTCTGCTTTGCTACCAGTGAATGCGTGTACAAGATAAACTTCGTACAGACAAGCTGAATAATAGAACTGGAAATGACTCACTTAGCTTAGGAAGTGTTAGAATGAAAATTCACATCTGTTGACCTTTCAGTGCCCTTGAATCCTGCTAGGTATCAGCCCTCTAAACCTCAAAGCTTGTTTATGCCTTTCACTGATGAACGTTGAAAAGTCCTTTCCAGCAAATCTACAACCTACCTTACAGGTTGTGAGTTCAGGTCTCCATCTCCTCTTTGGGGAACTTCCTTGAATTCTATCTGTTGATGACCCCATTCAGCCTCTCTGATGACCTTTAAAAATATTTTTAAAATATTTGTTGAGTAGTCCATTGGACTACTGTGCTCAGTAGTCAAGAAATAATTGTGTTTCTATCTCAATGAGATGAAGACCATAAAATTAAACAAGCCTAAAATGATTAGTGAAAAATTTACTGACTATGTATATTTAATAAATTTACATATACATTCATGAATATATAATTTCATCTTCTGTGGGCTCAATAGCAAAATTAATTTCACCTTCCATTTTTTTGTTGTTGTTTGTTGTTGTTGTTGTTGTTTTGAGACAGGGTCTCACTTTGTAGTTCAGGCTGGCCCTGAGCTCAGCCTCCAACTCACATCACAGCAATCCTCCTGCCTCTGCCTCCCGAGTGCTGGGATTACAGGCGTGAGCCACCACGCCCGGCACTGTGGTATGTGGTACTGATTGCTGCTGGGGTGAGTCTCCACGCCCAGTATTATATGTGGTTTCAGGGGATTGAACCCGGGCCCCTGCACTTGCAAGACAGGTGCCAGAACCACTGAGCCAAATCCTCGGCCTGATTTCACCTTCTTTTTGTAGGAGCAGACAACAGACTTTGAGAATTTGGAGCAACATGCCTAAAGAATTTAATTAAATTGTACCTAATTTCTGCCCTCCCAAAATTCTGTTTCTTCACAAGCCCACACCAGTCTCATTTGTCTACAGAGCTGCCTAGAATTCATCTCTGCTGCTTCCAGTAACAAATCTGAACCACTCAGTCGCTTCCTTCTTTCTGGCATGGTGTAAAGTTGCTTTGTTGGCCTGTTTGTTTTCATAATGACTTGTTTATTAATTTTAGCAAAGGAGCAGAGCTTTTCAGACACTAGACCAAAGAAAATATTTTTTTTCTTATTTGGACAAGCATTACCCCTGGTTGAACACAAACTCTATTCAAGATTCTCATTTTAAAAAGTGAAGAAGGAAAGGGCTATAAACCCAACTAGCCGGAGTAGATAAATCCATGCTGTTGAACCATGAAGTGGTAAGTATTTCAGTCAAGCTTTCCTTAAATTCTATTGCAAACTAAACCCTTACCTTTACAGCTCTCCTAAGCAACATGAAGCCCCCAAATATCCAAGAGTGTCCATAATGATGTAATTTAATGGACCATCCATTACTGCAATTCATCTCACTGGCAATACCATCTTAAATACCCTCTTTCATGTGATTATATGTCAACCAGCCATTTATCAGGGTAAACTCTTTGTTCAAATGCAAGTAATTACGACAGTAAATTAATGACAAAGTGTGATGCCACTTTGAGCTTTTTTAAATATAAGCTTTCTAAAAAGATTCCTCAGGGACATTGTTGTTTTCAGCTAATCACAGGTGGTTTTGTATAGTGGCCTCCAAATTTTTTTTTCTAGTGGCATGTAAAGAGGAGAAATTTAGGAATATCACATTTAGTCATTAAATAAATTATTTTCAGATCTCTGCCTGCTTAGCTTTCATGTGTTTGGTATTTCTTTTTGAGATTCCTCAGAGAAGAAAAAGGATAAAGAATCCATTGGACAAATGTATGCTATTTTGTTTGGGCTTTATTGATTAAAGCTTCATAAAAATTACCTTTTTAAATTTGTTTCTAACAGATTCATGGAAAACATAAAAATTATCAAGATGTCACGTGATACTGAACATATGGGCATTGTGCAGTATCTAACATTGAAAACACTCAGGCTCCTCTCTCCCGCATTTCTTTAAATGCACAGTGCATCACTATTGTCTATGGTGAGTCAGCAGAGCAATAGCTGCTCCGGACTTACTGCTCCTCTCCAACCGTAATTTCATGATCAGTGAGAAAATCTTCCCCACCGCTTTCTTCCCAGCCTCCAATAAACCACCATTCCCCTCGTAGCTTCTTTGAATGAAATCATTCGATGCTGTTTTTTTTGTGCCTGGTTTATTTCACTTCATATGATCACCACCAGAACCATCCAAGCTGTCTCAAACAAAAGAACTGTGCTCTCTTTCCAGCAGAATAGAACACCATCTTGTATGCATTTGCTTTCTGTTCATCAGCTGAGGGACAGCTCAGCTGTTCTAACCTGTTGTGAATTATCCTGCAATGAACGTGGGAGTGGAGATATCTCTTTGACAGGCTGGTCTCACTTCTTTGCATGTGTAGAGTGGCTGGATCAGATAGTAGTGCTCTTTTTGATGTATGAGGAATCTCCAGCTGTTTTTCATCAGACTGTACTCATTCACACTTCCACCAACAGTGTGCACGTAGGTCCTCCTCTCCATATCCTTTGCAGTGCACTTACCTTTATTTTTCCACTGAAATTATTGTTTATTCAAGAGCCAACCAATGAAAATCAAATCATTTTTCTTTTTGGAGAAGCAGCACTTCTTATTTTTTAATTCAAATCTTTATTGACACAATATATATATATATATATATATATATATATTGTTGACACTATATATATATATATATATATTGTGTATATACACAATATATATATATATATACATATCATCAACACATTCAACATTGAGAATTTGTACCAGTATATGACACAACTTAATTCTCATTTTTCCCACTCCCCTACGCACCCTAAAACTCCCCATCCCGTTTCCTTTTTTTTATTATCATCACATTAATTTTTCCCTCATTATTTACCCCTATACCCTATTTCCTTTTAAATATTTTCCAGAGCATTTATCTTTTGTCTTTTAACTGTTCCCACCAGAACAAGGCGATAGCTCACTGTAACTTGGATTGACATTTCCCTGATAGCTGTTCTGAGCATTTTTCTTGTCCTTGTTTTGCACTTGCACATCTTCTTTTGAGAAATAATTTTAAGTGTATTGCTTATTTTTTAATCAGGTTACTTTATTTTTGCTTTTGTGGTCTCTGAGTACTTTCTATAGTCTTGTTATTAGCTATATCACAGTATACAGTTAGAAAATAATTTCTTCTAGTCTGTGGGTTGTCTTGTCATTCTATTTGTTATTTCCTTTACTGAGCAGAGCTTTTTAGTTTGATGCAATGCTTTTATATTTGTTTTTGTTTTCTGTGCTTCTCAATCCTTCTACAAAATCATGCTAGTGTCCTGATACATTTCTTTTATGTTTTCTTCTAGTAGTATCACAGTTTCCAGTCACTATTAGGAGTTGATTTTTATAACTGTGAGACAGTATTCTTGTTTCTTTCTTCTGCATGTAGATATTCTATTTTTTCAGTGCCATTTCTTGAAAAGACTGTCCTTTCTCCAATGTATGTTCTTAGCATTCTTGTCAAAAATCTATTGGAGGGCCGGGGAGTTAGCTCAGTGGTTCCGGCGCCTGTCTTGCAAGCACAAAGACCCGGGTTCAATCCCTGGTAACCGTATACCATACTGGGTGTGGAGACTCAGGCCCAGCATCAACCAGTACCACATACCACAGTGCCGGGCATGGTGGCTCACACCTGTAATCCCAGCACTCGGGAGACAGAGGCAGGAGGATTGCTGTGATGTGAGTTAGAGGCTGAGCTCAAGGCTAGCCTGAACCACAAAACAAGACCCTGTCTCAAAAAAAAAAAAAAAAAAAAAAAATTCTATTGGATCTAGGTGTGCAGATTTTTTTCCAGGTTCTCTGTTCTGCAACCTTGGTCTGACTGTTTGTATGCAATACTATGATGTTTGGAGTACTATAGTTTTGTGGTATATTTTGAGGACAGGTAGTATTTTTTGTTGTTGTTGTTTAAAATGGCTTGGACTAAGGATTTTGTTTTGTATGTTCATTTCATAATGAATTTTAGAATTTTTTTCCTAATTCTAGTGAGAATACTATTGGTGTTTGATGGGTATTGCACTGAATCTATAGATCGATCAGGCAGTATATGCTTTTTTTTTTTTGGTATAGGCTTTTGCTTTGTAGTTCTGACTGGCTCTGTGCTCAGCCTCAAACTCACAGCAATCCTCCTGCCTCTGCCTCCTGAGTGCTGGTATTACAGGCATGAGCCACCACACCCAGCCCTGTGGTATGTGGTACTGATTGTTTGTGGGCATGTGTCCTATGCCCAGCATTGTTGTATATAGTTACCAGGGATGGAACCTGGGCCCTTGTGCTTGCAAGGCAGGCTCTAGAACCACTAAGTTAAATCCCTGGCCCCAGTAAGCTCATTTTAATATGTTGACTCTTTTAACCATGAACAGAATGTCTTTCCATTTTTTGTATCTTCTTTTCTCAGTGTTCCATACTTTTTATTATAGAAATATTTCACTTTTTAGTTAAATCTATTCCTAGATATTTTTGGTTGCTATTGTAAATAGAATTGCTCCTTAAAATTATTTAGTTCAGGTAATTCACTGTTGCTGTGTAGTTATGCTACCAATTTTTGCATATTGATTTTATGTAACTTTGCTAAATGCATTTATTAGTTCTAATAATTTTTGATGGAGTCTTTGAGGTTTTCTATAAATAAGGTCATGCCTTCTATGGATATTTATAATCAAAATATTATATGAATGTATTAAAACACCACACTGAAACACAGTATTTTGTAAAATTTGTAAGCAATAATAAAAATTGTATTTAAAAAGAGCACACCATGTACAGAGTGACAATTTGACTGCTTGCTTTTCTGTTTAGATGACCTTTATTTTTCTTTTCCCTGACTGCTTTGCCTAGGACTTCCATTACTATGTCAAATAAAAGTGTTGGAAGTGAATAGCTTAATCTCATTCCAGATTTTTGAGAAAAAAGTCTTTCTGCATATCCCTATTCAGTACCGTGTTAGCTGTTGGCTTATTATATGTGGCCTTTATTATGTTGAGTTATATTCCAAATTTTCTCAGGGTTTTTTTGTTGTTGTTGTTGTTGTTGTTGTTGTTGTTTCACTTTTGTAGTTTAGGCTGGCCCTGAGCTCAGCCTTGAACTCATAGCAATTCTCCTGCCTCTGCCTCCTGAGTGCTGGGATAACAAACATAAGCCAGCATTGTTGTACATGGTGACTGGGGATCAAAACCAGGCCCTTGCACTTGCAAGGCAGGAGCCAGAACCACTGAGCTAAATCCCTGGCTCAAATTTGCTCAGGGTTTTTATCATGAAAAGGTATGGATTTTCACAAATGCATTTCATGCAGCTACTGAGATGTTTAAATGGTTTTATTTCTTCATTCTATTGATGTGTCATATCTCATTTATCTATTTGTGTACACTGAATCAAGAGACATTCAAGAAGGTAGCATTAGCTAAGAAGCATATGAAGAAATGCTCAACATCATTAGTCATTCAAGAGATGCAGATAAAAACAACACTGAGATTTCATCTCACTCCACATAGAATGGCTGCCATTTCAGAATCAGCCAGCAACAAATGTTGGTGAGGCTTCGGAGAAGAAGGAACCCTTCTCCACTGTTGGTGGGACTATAGATTCATACAATCCCTGTGGAGATCAGTTTGGAGATTCCTCAAAAAGCTAGGACTGGACGTCCCATTTGACCCAGCCAGCACTCTGCTAAGTATATACACAAAAGAATTAAAAGATTCATATCACAGTGACATATGTGCACCCATGTTTATAGCAGCTCAGTTTGTGATTGCTACATCTTGGAAACAACCCAAGTGTCCATCAACCGGAGACTAGATAAAGAAGCTGTGGTTCTTCTACAGAATGGAGTATTACTCTGCCATAAAAAATGATAAGTTTGAGTCATTTATACTTAAATGGACATACCTTCAAAAGTGGATATCCTCATAAGTGAAATAAATAGGTCACATATAGGTAAATATCACATCTTTTCTCTGGTATGAGAAAATAAAGATGTAAATGAGCCCTAGCATTGTATGTTATATATTGTGAAATAGAAAATACTCAAAGCAAAATAGGGTGAAGGGGGAAAAATAATGAGATTATAACAAAAAAGGAAGGAAACAAATTTTATGAATATAGGGGGGTGGTAGGGTGGGTGGGGCTATGGGAAAAAATGAGAATTAAGTTATGTCTTATACTGGTACAAATCCCCATTATGGAGTGCAATCATGATGCATATATGTAATGTACCAATAAAGATTTCAATAAAAAAATTACACTGCAATATAGGGGGCGGGAGGATGCAGGGAGGAGGGAAAAGAGAAAAAATGAGAATCAAGTCATGTCATATTCTGGTACAAACTCTTAATGTTGAATGTGATTATCATGTGTATTCATAATGTACCAATAAAGATAATTTTTTTAAAAAGAAAAGAAAGGTAGCATTGTTTTTCTTTTCAAATTGAGACAATTCAGCCTTACTGTCTGCATATGGACTGACTGTCGAAGGTCTGAGTAAGAAGTCCAATGCTAGCATTTTTTTTTTCTACTGTTTCTCTCACCTAGTCAGCTGATGGGCAATTGGAACAGAGTTTTGTGCTCAGACTTGTCCACTATGCTGTAGTGTTGGATCCCAGAGGGCTATCTTAAAAAACAATTCCTAAATAATTCCAGAACCTTCTATTTTTTAAGCTGGTGCTTGACTTAGAAAGTAATTCTACCATTTTCTTATCTAGTCTTGATCAAGTCCTCTAGTACCATCTCCACACCCTTCCTCTGTCCAATAAAAGCATACAGACAATAACAGCTTATTTTTCAGCTAAGTTCTGACAATATCATGACCTCATATTCAAAAGAAAAATGATTGCCCTGAAAAATACAATATACTGAACCCTCTTTTTAGTGTTGGCAAACTCTCTAGTGTTTTAGCTGAAGCCGTAAAGCAAGTAGATCTGTATGATGAACAGTCTCCTGAACCTCTTTGTCACTGAAAACAAAGGCTTCTATAATAAACGGCTAGAGAGCTCTTTCCCATTATAAAGCATTGCATAAGTGCTGACTGACAGTAACACGAAGCAATGCCAAACTGCAACAGAATGGCCCTTATGAATTATATAAGCAGAAACAAAGATCAAGCACAGTCAGCCACACTGTTCTAGATCCCACAAAAACTTTGAGAGGACTAAGGAAAAAGAAGGAAAACACTTCAACTGGACTCACAAAGATTTCTACACATATTTAAGAGAATTTTAAAACAGAGCCTTTCTAAGAGACTTTCAGTAAAGTTTCTTGGCTCTAGAGAAACAAATAAACTGAATGAGATGCATGCTAGAGACTTTAGGTTTTCCTGGCTAGAAAGTACTCCCTTCCAGACGTTGAGAGAAACCCCAGACAGCCATAGGCCCAAGTGTTTACAGTATTCCAGAACCTTCTACGTCTGCTCAGCTACTTAGATTCCTTATGAGACCCTAGAGAGCAAGAACTTAGATCCTTCCAGTTCTTCTAATAGGAAGCAGCAGAAAAGGAGAATTTTTTACAAGAATGTTTTCCTTTTTATGAGACCTCACCATAGGTCAATTATTTTTACAGACAAGAAGGCACCGAGCTGTCAGAATTTGGAAGTAAAATGTAAAACCAACTACTCTCCCACATTCTACACAAATATATTTATTAATTGAAGGGCTATTTATTAGTGTGTAATGTGTACCAGACAGTATTAATCGCTGGTGAGACAGCACACAAAAAGCTTTATCTAATGATGTCCCATTTCTGTTGCCATCACCGTTTTCTCAAGAGAAGAGCAAGGTTCAGAGTTTAGTCCCTGTGCTACAGGGGCTGAGGCTCTGGCTCCCTGCGCCTACTGAGTACCAAGAAGAAGGTGTTGTGATTCTTTTCCTCCCTCCAGCTGGTCTTGGGGCTTCTGGGGAAATCGCACTCTTCACCCTAGAAAGAGAAGGAATTCTGAGTGAAGCAAGGAAGGTGATGTGTTCTTGTATAACATCAAATTGCAGATGCACCTGTGGTTTTACTAAGCATGTGTCTCTAGCATTTGAAAAGGAACTTCCACCTGACCAAGTACTATAAGCCTTTTTTTTAGCTGCCAAGATAAGTCTAGAATATAGTGTAAATGTTTTATTCATTAATGGGTAAATAAACATATATTCTTAGGCTATAACTGAGTATTATTTGCATGAAATTACTTATTTAATAATGTACTTTATACACAGAGATAAAATTACCATTCATCACACTACTTTTGTCTTTTTCCTTGACTGTTATTTCTAATATAAAACATAATTTACTTATCTTTTATGTTTATCACTAACTCTGCTAAAATGCAAACCCCACAAAACCAAGGCCGTTAAAGGATAGAATTATGCTTCACTCATAGTAGATGCTCAATAAATATTTACTAAATGGAATGAATTTAACCTATTTTAGTATTAGCAATCAAGGATACAGTTTTTGAGCTTGAAGTACTTATTGTGCTACCTGGAGAGTTAATAAAAAATACTGGTATTTCCTTAATTCTAATTTTGATTTTATTTATTTATTTATTTATTTATTTATTTATTTTTTAGGTTTTTTGAGACAGGGTCTCACTTTGTGGTTCAGGCTGGCCCTGAGCTCACAGCAATCCTCCTGCCTCTGCCTCCCGAGTGCTGGGATTACAGGCGTGAGCCACCATGCCCGCAACTGTGGTATGTGGTACTGGTTGCTGCTGGGTGTGAATATCCACACCCAGTATGGTATGTGGTTACCGAGGATCAAACCCAGGTCCTTGTGCTTCCAAGACAGGCACCGGAACCACTGAGCTAAATCCCCAGCCTCGTAATTTTGATTTTAAAGAGACATCAAATATTAAAATGCCAACAGAAATGTTTACAGGAGTGCCGGGGATTTAGCTTAGTGGTTCTGGCAAATGTAAGGTCCTGAGTTTGATCCCTGGTTAACCACATACCACAGTGCCTGATGTGGTGGCTCATGCCTATAATCCCAGCACTTGGGAAGCAGAGGCAAGAGGATTGCTGTGAGTTCAAGGATTACCTGGGCTATATGGTGAGCTCAGAGCCAGCCAGTCTGAACTACAAAGTGAGACCCTGTCTTAAAAAAAAAAAAAAATGTCTACAGGAGCCTGCATGCTTCTTACCTAATGCCTTCACTGTTTCCAAAAGAGGTAATAGCTGTCCATTCATTCAACTTCTGGATTTATTTTTCTAGTTAAGTGACCTAGATGCAACTTGAGATTTATATGACTATCTTTGCCTCTGTATTAATTAAAGTGATAGAATTGTATTGATGGTGAGAATTGCATTGATCACCAAATGTCTCCCAAAGTTGTTCACATTACTCTCCCAGGAGCACAACTTAGACATAGTGTTAGTACTAGCCCTCTAGATCCAATGTCTCTACATTTTGAACTCGAACAGCACATTTTCAGACTGTATCTTTGGCATTTAAGCTATACACATTGTTTTTTTTTTTTTTCTCACCAAACTTTCCTAAAAAGTTAATTAGCACTTTTCATGGTCTACTTAAACATCTATGCATTTCTATGAACTAGAAGTGTTTCTTATTTTTCATGAATAGTCCTCCTTAGCTAATATAACCAAAGATATCACGCCTCAAAGTCATGTAAATTTTTACAAAGCATTTTGTCATTGTGGTTAGTAAATAGAAACTTTACAATAAAAAAATGTCAAAATTTCTGGTTTCTAGAGTTTGGTGGAATATTATAATACAAAGTAACTTAAGTATGAGACTATAGTGCTTGAAGGCATTTAATTGGAACATTAAAATACCATAAACAAAAATACTTCTAGGGGCTGGGGATATAGCTCAGTGGTTCCAGCGCCTGTCTTGCAAGCGCAAGGGCCTGGGTTCAATCCCCGGCAACCACACAACAATACTGGGTGTGGAGACTCACGCCCAGCAGCAACCAGTACCACATACCACAGTGCCAGGCATGTTGGCTCACACCTGTAATCCCAGCACTCGGGAGGCAGGGGCAGGAGGATTGCTGTGATGTGAGTTTGAGGCTGAGCTTAGGGCCAGCCTAAACTACAAAGCGAGACCCTGTCTCAAGAAACCTAAAAAAAAAAAAAAAAAAAAAAAAAAATACTTCTAATAGTTTCCTAAATTTCACATGGCTTTAATCTTAGTAATTTCTTTCTTCATTGAAATTGTTAACAAAACCTTGAAATAGCATGAAATTTGATTCTTAACTAAACTAATGTTTAACCATTAGCTATTAATCTTTCAACATACAACTCTATTCTCACAGATCTGTGTCCTACTCCTGTTATCATTTGTTCTTATTATGTTGCATTTCACATTTCATAGAATTCAT